>JACXVL010000560.1:0-37247 GCA_014898675.1 Athelia sp. TMB
TAAGTGACTCTTTCTAGAGACATTCATCTTTAAAAGTGGCTACCTTCAGGATTTTAACGCGCGTTTCTCGTTGTCATTTCACTTCAAACATCCGCACCAAATCCAGGCAAATTTCTGGCATGCCAGTAGAAGTCATATCTGCAAAGCCCGCGGAGCTCCAAATTTCTCCCGAGAAGTTTAGATTCATAGACATTGGAGGTAAATGAATTGATGATGCATCTTGCGCTCTCGGAAGCTAATTCTGTTTGCAGTCAACCTCACTGACCCTGTCTTTCGAGGAGTGCATCATGGGAGGAAGAAACACGATGGTACGAGTTCTAGCATATCCTACTAGCACGTATAAGAGCGTTCAACGAAAGTATAACCTCGACCGCATTGTAGATGATTTCGAAGCCATGCTGGAGCGCGCTAGGCTTGCAGGAGTAAAGTCTATGATCATCACAGGCGGTAGTTTGAGGGAGTCCAGACAGGCCCTAGAATTGGCAAAGAAGCACAGTAAGCATTGTTTTCAAAACACCTTCAAGATACTGCATTCACCAATACATGATCTCCTGCACTCAGATCTTTACGCTACTATAGGTTGTCACCCGACTCGGTCATCAGAGTTTGACAAGTTCTCCGGCGGACCAGCCGCCTACTTAAACGAATTGGACAAACTTATCGAACAGCACATGGCGGGTCCCGGTCGAGTTGTCGCTGTTGGCGAGTGTGGTTTAGGTACGACTGCTGCGCGAACTCAAGTCTCGGCCCCACGCTGACTCCATTCTCCAGATTACGACCGCACCCACTTTGCGTCCAAAGACGTTCAGAAAACGCATTTCAGTAAGGATGGCTTGGTACTTGGAAGGCTCGGAATAGCTAATGATACGGCTTTTGAAAGGATCACAGCTGGTGCTTGCCAAGAAATGGCATTTACCTCTTTTCCTGCATTCTAGAGCTGCGCATGCTGATTTTGTGACAATATTGCGCGAGGAAGGTTTCGGTGAAAACGGAGGGCGGAGCGTTGGGGCAAGAGGAGGAGTTGTGCACTCTTTCACAGGTCCCTCAGAAGACGCAATGGAGTATCAGGCGATGGGTTTCCATCTCAGGTATGAGCACGCTCTCTCAAACATCGTTGGTTATCAGTCACTGAACAGTTCTCCTAGTATCAATGGTTGCTCTCTCAAAACACTAGAAAATCTCAAAGCTGCTGCCGTTGTCCGCCCAGAGAATCTGCTACTCGAAACAGGTGATTGAATAACAACATGTCGCGGGTTTGAGAACTTTTGACAGTCTTACTTACTGTGCCCCATACCAGACGCTCCTTGGTGCTCTATGACATCTACACATGCTTCCAAAACCCACTTGGATACACTGCCCGCATCTTTAAAAAGTTTGTATCTCCCGCCTGCGACAAAGCCAGAGGCCTTTGAGGCTGGGAAACCGGTGAAAGGGAGAAATGAGCCGACTGCTGTGGGAGCTGTGGCCTGGGTCGTTCACAAGTTAAATGATGGCGTGCCATTTGATAAGGTCACAGAGAAGGCCTTTAAGAATACCATAGAGCTGTTTCAGTTACATGAACTGAAATAACTACTGTTGTACATTTGAAGTACGGCGCTGGAACAGCGGAGACAATAGATCCATTGAGCAAGCCCGGGCCCTAAATTGCGCTAGCGTTGCTCGTGCAGTTGGCCAGCAGCGTTCTTCCGGGCCTGTCTACTTGTTCTCAAGGTCTCTACCCCAAGGGTCTGCGCTAATGGCCAGTATAGAGCAAGGGTCAAGTTACAATGTTCCGAGTGTTCTGTCTGTGATCGGCTTGTTGTGGTACGCGTTCTTATGGGCACTGGGTTTATTGGGGTGTGTCACAGCGTAAGTGCTTGCGTTCTTAGCTAAATGCCTTCATGCTGACTTGCATCAAGACGTAGAAGATATCGATGTAGACCGCGCTCGCCTTTAGCCACTGCCTCGCCAAACACCGTGCCGGGCGTATCTATCCTCCGCCCGCTGAAAGGACTAGACACGAACCTATACGAAAACTTAGAGTCTACCTTCCAGCAGGAATATCCGAATTTTGAGATTATATTCTCTGTCGCGGATGAGAATGATCAGGCTCTTGATGTTGTTCGCGAGTTGATGCGGGTATACCCCATGGTGGATGCGAAAATCTCAATAGGTGCGTCGCATTCACGTTGTTCAGAATAACCCCGGTGTTTATTCTTCTTTTCAGGCGAAGAGGTGGTTGGTGTGAACCCGAAAGTGAACAACTTGATGCGTCCGTATCGTAATGCGGCCAACGACATACTCTGGGTTATCGATTCAGGCGTCATGGCTTCTCCTGGAACCCTTGCTCGGTCCGTCGATGCATTGGGGAGACCCTCAAACTATATGCTGGGATCTGGAAAGCGTATTGGTGTCGTGCACCACGTACCGTTTGCGCACGTCAGCGGCGCGGGATACGTAGGCTCCCAAATCGAAGAAGCTTTCCTGAACACCAACCACGCTAAGATGTACATTGCTCTAAACGCCACAGCCGTCGAGTCATGCGTTGTAGGAAAGTCAAACATATATCGACGGTCAGATCTGGAGCGCGTCAATGGATCAATGAAACCCCATGCCGACCTGGGTGCTCAACCCGACACTCCGCTAACCACACGGAAGGGATTAGCTGCGTTTGGCAAATACCTGGCAGAAGACAATTGCATAGCCGCCGCGATGTGGCATGAACTCGATTTACGACACGACTTATCATGCGACGTTGCCCACAATGCCGTGGGGCATATGACTTTGGCAGACTATGTCTGGCGGCGGGTCAGGTGGATACGTGTTCGCAAACACATGGTCCTGGCTGCTACCCTTCTCGAGCCATTCACGGAAAGCGTTGTTGCTGGTATCCTCGCGGCTTCCAGCCTGCAATGCCTAACCGGTTTTCCTGCATGGCTGACGTTACTAGTCCATTTTGGCGCTTTCATGTGGGTCGACCTTGACGTGTACGCGTCATTGGCGGGCTATCCTCTTCCTGCTGCCTCACGCTGGCGATTCATAGGCGGGTGGATTACACGGGAGCTTCTTGCTTTGCCCATATTTATGCTTGCGATATTTGGCAATGAGATCGTGTGGAGGGGTACCACCTACGAGGTCTTGCAAAACGGGGAAGCAAAGGCTGTAGGAGGGCGCAGTACTTCCCGTTGGTGGAACCTGAGAGCAGATGATTATGAGCCAATAAGCGCAGACCCCAGCTAGTACATTAAGCTCGTGTAATTATCGTTTATACCATCTACTGCTTTGTGAGCTAAACATTGTCCAGCAACCAGTCCGCGCCCCACAATATCCTTCTCTTCTGTCCGTGAATTGATAAAAGCTGCTTGAATGTGTCGTCTGTCCAAGTTTTTATAGCTTGCCCAGCATCGGGGCGCAGATACACAATGCGATCGTCACAAAGGGTCTGAAAAAGAGAATCTGGGATGATCCGCTCAAGTACCTGGCGAGTCTCAAACCACGCTTTGATCTCGTTATGGGCTCTGCATACATGCCTATGCTTAAGCATGCAGATTCAGTAGATTCAAGCCAGCGCTAAACCGCACCGTAAAGCATGTTCGGCCATTATGTCGGTCCATACAGAGTCAGGCCACGGAGAGATGTTAGTGTAGATCATTGAGAGCGTCTGTTCTCGCAGTCTTTCGGCGCGTGCTTTGCTCAAAGAATGGAGGCCAAGAGAGCGTGTTTCGCGCGATTTCGCACTGCAAGCGGCATCTTCTAGCTTCTTTATGTGTTTAAATAGGCGACGGCTCTTGGTGGGCTTGGCTGATAGGTACGTTGAAAGAGCATTGTTGGGTCTTGGGGCGGAGCTCATAGAGAATTGTGTTTGCAGCGCTTCGAGCAAGACGTCAATAGTGTCCTCTTGGTGACTCAACGAGCTTCGATAGAGGTCTTCTGTTATCGATTGTACAGACATTGACACGTTGTCACAGGCGGTATTACAAGGATTGGTGGAGAGTATTGGGCTTCGTGAGCTTGTCCAGACTCCGGATTTCGAAAGAGCGGCAAGGTGATAGATTACTGGAGGTATGAAGATTGTAGGGCTAAATCAAGCAATTGCGGATTATGGATCTCTAATTCACCAGATGCAGAGAGGGATTTGACGCAGGGTGAGTGGGCGGGTATCGATCTCGTGGATAATTACGCCAAGAGGGTTTCAGCGGCGTTGTCGGTGAGCCATCTCGTGGGAACTCCCCTCGCTGGCAGTTGATTTAGAAATCGATTCTCTATGTCCCGCGTCCTACTATAAGATCAATTCCAAACCATGAGGTTCCAATCGACTCAGTGCTATCATGTTGATGAGTGATATTGTAGAATATGCGAGAATACGAACAAAACAATCTCATACTGTAAAGGCACTGTTGATGACAATGGATCCGGGATTGGGAGACGCGTGAAATCAAGGGAGGCGCGAGGAGTGTTGATGGAGTAGCAGGTAGCGATCCGAAGGGCATAAAACGATGAAAAAAAAGTGTTCAAGCCTGAGTTCGCGAATGCCAAGTCAGTGCCCACGAACTATACCAAGTTGAAGGCAAGGACATGTCGGGGCTGATCAAGAAGGCCTACATGGGGACCGCCTGCCACCCACGCGGTTGAAGCTTTAGCGCATTTGCTATGAAACCCATCTGCCACTGCGCGAGTCTCTTCTTGTAGCTCCCCTCAGCGTTCGAGAAGAGACGCAATATCGCGACCTGACCACCAACCCGCTGCTTCACCCTCGGACAATCATGCTTCGCCTGGCTATCCACTGCCCAGGCCATCATAGCTTCCGGTTCCTTTCGAAGAGACGCCTGGCGCCATAGCATCTGAAGCCCATGAATGAACAGATCCGCAACACTCCATTTGTGCGAATAGTCGGGATGGACGATGCTACAGGCGTAAGCCAGCAATTCCTCCTCGTCGATCAAGAACCCAAATATTTGCTTGGGCATCGGAAATCCAGCCTGTGTAATCAGGAGCACAGTAAGTGAGGCGAAGCAAGCGCAAGGACGAAGATCCTTCGTCTCGTGCTGGACAGGGGAGGTAATTTGTTTGTGGCAAGGAACGCAATGGGAATGTATTATGTACGGTCCAGGGGAGCGTGGGGGAAGCGAGTTTTCGCTGTTCCCTTGTGTTTGACAGCTGGATGTAGAGGGCGAAGGTGTAAGATAATAGCGTACTCGGGTTATCTGAAACGCTACTACTGGCGCAAACGGGAATAAATAGGTCTTACCTTCCACACACTAGGGCTCCGCAAACTCCGGCTCGACCCCATCAGTCAATACTGCCCTACTAGCAGCGCCAGCCGCTACAAAGCGCACAGAGCCCATGCGGGGCTCGATATGGTCGAGCCCAGGTACTGCACGGACTTCGAGCGCGAGCTCCGCACAGTGACGCGCTCGATCCACGCGTACGCAAACACTTCGCGTCATGCATCACGATCGAGACACAATGCGGGGCGTTCGACCACGCGGCAGCGCAGAGGCGAGCTATGCTGAACACGTCGCGAATGCAGGCGACAGTGCAAGAGTCGACGGGACGCAGCCGCGAAGGGGAGGAAAGATGGCGACAGCGAGAGCAGGAAGAGCGTCGGCGACGGTGAGAAGGGAAGAAGGTTAGTAACGGCGAGAAGAAAAGGAAGAGAGAGAAGGGTAGTAGGTCGGGCGAGGCGAACTGACTGATGGGGAGATCAATGGGTTGGATGAGAAGGATAGCAAGGCGGCGGTGACTGCGGCCCACCAAGATAACATCGTCGTCGGTGTCGGTGCCGGATCCCAACTCAATGTAAACACCGAGAACCATAAAGGTGGGGGGGGGGCACTGTTTAAGCATGACACCTTTCGCGTTTGGAACTTTAGGTAGGTGTTACATACGAGACTATGAGCAAGGTGAGGTCGACGAGGCTGAAGCCGACGATCCGCTGGTGGCAGTGGAAGCGACCCATCACAGTGATCAGCATATGCATGTATATGCGCAGCTCCGAGCTGGTGCACACTGGGTGCACAGGTGCGAAAGTACTGGCGAGAAGCGCGATAACTTCCGGGACCTTTAGCTCGAACACTGCACAGGGCCCGGGGAAACCATTACAAGAAACTACTCCTGCTTCCCTTTATTCTATGATTTATGGCCGATCCAGATTCTATACGCCAACGTATTATCGCCTCTGTGTTTACTAGGCAAAGCGCTAACGGCACACCGGAGGACACTTATGTTGGTCACATCAAGATTCGGGAAGATGACGGAGGTGGAATGAAAGCTAGATACATCTTGCTATCCTGTGCGTCACAGTCGTTGGGCCTGAGGGTAGTCGACTTATGTTTCGAGTCAAGTATCCAACTCAGGAGTAGGTGTGATACACAAATCAAAGCTTAACACGAATGGTTCATTCTCTGTTGGCAAAACTTGGCCGTTGCCCGAGCTGCGCGCAATCGAGGTCGTCAGTGTACGCGCATTTGACAATCCCCATCCTCGACTAGTATGACTCAACTTTGTGCAGCCGCAAGCGTTCAATATCACGCTAGCCAGGACTTATAGGTGGCAGACTGAAAATGTAAACGATCAAGTCAATTTCTTGACGGCCCTCATTCGTCTGTTTCGGCAAGTCACTGGGGGTGCTAGAGCTGTACAGCTGATAGGGATGGACGATCCGGATGCTGCTCCTGGTATGCAGCGTGCTACTATAACGATTTTGTTGTTGCTTAATGACGCTCAGCTGGCAGAGCACCTATCCAGAGTGACTATCTGCGGTCCCCTCGAAACGGAGCTCCGAGTGCTGGACCTATTGGTTCATCGAGGCGTGCGCCTGCTGCTGTGCTTGCTCGCACGTCAACGCCGCAATATGAATCCGACGCATACCCACGTAGTAATTCCCCAGCCCCACGTCTCCAACAGTCTGGGGGGCCACCATCACGACCGGAGTCTCCTGCGAATGTTGCATCTGCAATTCGTACAATAGCGTCCACACCTAATCGTGCGCGCGCTCCGTCGCCAGCGAATCCTCAGGCTCGTAGCAACCGGCAAGAACGAGATCGGAGGCCCTCCATATCGGGATCCAATCACGCACCCGCTCCTCTTATCAACCCACATGACTCTTATGAGAATGCATATGATGCATACGATGCCATAGAGGAACCCGCACCAGTAGCAGCTGTAGACAATTCCGCTCTGCGTCCGCCTGTCCGCCCCAACCCCGACGCCACTTCGTCATCATTCTCTGGTGGTTCACCGCAGTCGTCGTATACCCCCCTCCCTGCTTCATCACATACCACCTTCCCCGCTTCAGCACATACCACACTCTCTGCTCCATCGTATACCTCCATTTCTACCTCTTTGCAAACCCCGGCACCTCTTAATGGTCGCGGGGCCTCTCCGGCTCCTTCTAACAGCTCTCGCAAGCATATAGGAAGAAGTGCCACACCCACGCCTTCTGAAGCGCAGAATAACCGACGAGATCATAACGTTCGGGTATCTTTCTTTGATCCCTCTAATCAAGCCGCCCTTGATCGTCTCATAGCTGGAGAACCCGGGGCAGAAAATGCGGGCGAAGGCGAAGAAGAGTCCGCCCAGGCAACCATGACCAGTGTCGAGGAAATGTTGGAGGGCTATGAATGGGCAAGCGACGATGTCATCGGCCATAAAGTACCACGAAGCGCGGCGGACCTCATCGAAGCTCGATTATTAGACGAGCTGATGGCTCTTGAGAAGGTGGTGTTATGTTCTGTCTTTTTCGATCTGTATTAATTGCGTGGAAATCTTAGGCAAACATACACTCCTTCTTAGAATCCGATGACAGAATAAACATCGTCGTAAAATATTTGGACGAGGCAATATTACAGCTAGACACTATGGACAGCCTGGTTTCCTCGTACAAAATTCACTTGAATGTAGGATTTTATTTGCAAATAGGCTGCGGTTGCTAATGCATCATAGGCTGTTGGCGATGACATTTCGTATATCCAATCTCAAAATCGAGGTCTGCAGGTCCAAACACAAAACCAACAGACACTTTTAAAGGAGCTGCAAAATCTGCTCGTGAGCCATTGATATCTTCTCCACTATCGGCTCGTTAATATCCACGTCTGTCACAGCAAACGGTACATGTTGACAGGGAAGCATTGATGACACTATCCCAAGAATCCTTGGAGAAAACCTCTGGAATCCAAAGACTCGAGGAGGCGGCCACCGAGTTGTATAAAGCACTGCAAGCAGGTCGAGATACCGGTAAGACTACAGTGGTCTGTGCATCATTTTGCATTCTGAATATCGATTCAACGAATAGAAATGGCTGCCACCATGGAAAGACTCGACGAATATCGAACGCACAATTCGCAGTTTTGTAAGCGTATATACGACTTTTTATCAATCATGACTACTGCGCAGGTAAGGAAGCAACGCGATTTTGAGATATAATTCTGAACGCAATTTCAGTCGAAGATGATACTGGACGAGAATGGTGGCATTAAGAAATCCGGTGGAAAAGGTCGACCGTCTATCGTCGGTCATCGAGACTTGGAGCAATATCTTGGCCGATATGCGGGCCTGATGCTTTACCTCAAGGAAATGGATGAGGGTGTATATGCCAAGCTTTGCGCTGTATGTTGCAACATTCCTGTCTGATATTTGCGCTCATATTTTGGGCAGGCGTATTTCTCTGCAATCAGCGAATTACATAGGAAACAAATGAAAGCGCTGCTCGATGCATATATGGATCTGGTGAAGAAAAGTTCTGATGACGACGTAGAGCTCCAAAGTGCGTACTAGTGCCCTTTATATATATATATTACTAACCATCTTATGCGTTAGACTTTGGCGCTGCGCCCCAAACCAGCTCATACAAGGCGGTCGGGTCGATACGGCGAGCTGGGACAGTCATACGACCTATGGAAGGTCGTCGCGATCGAGCCAAAGACAAGGTATCTGATGGCAGTATCGCAGCGTCAGAGGTCAGTGCTCCAATGGCGGATCATGAACATTGCTCAACTAAGAGCCATTGCAGGCATTCGGACTGGTTCTCGGCCACGTAGCACCGCAAATTTATCGCGAAGAGGAATTTTTGGCTGATTTCCTTCAAATTAACGATGCAGGGCTGACCTACGCCGACTATGCTGGTTTGGATAATTACTTCAGGAGGCAAGCCTCCCGATCAGCTGGATTAGGACAGTCTACAATGAAGCTGATTCGGAGTGCCATGGATCTGATATTTGGGTTCTTGACTGGCGAATTGAAGATCTGGTTGGACAACGCCTTGGCCAAAGACAACTCGTGAGTATTTCGACCTGCTTGAAGTTATTGTTCATCGTTGATCCCCGTCGGAAGCCAAATTATCGGGATAATCGCCACTTTAGAGCGATTTTTAGTCGACGCCGACGAAGCTGGGAATGCTTTTTTGCTGCACATTCTTGAGAAGCAGCGCATGCGGCTGAAAGGCTTGTTCGATCGTCATATAGTGCGTTCTTTCTTTGCTTGTTTGCACCATACTCAATCGTCGATAGAATGAGCAAATCAAAGCTGTGGAGCAGACCAAATTGACCAGTAAGAAACGCAAAGGAGTTGCGCACTTCATCAAGCATTTCCCTGTGTATATCGGCAAAGTCGAGAGCCAGCTTATAGGTGTCGAGAACCTCGAAATTAGGACAAGTGTGGACGCGGCCTATGAGAAGATAGTGCAAAGCATGTTCGACTGCTTGAAGCAAATGGCCAAGATGGATGGCGAAGGCGAAGACAAAGGGCAACTCAACTACCACGTGATCATTATTGGTGAACATTCAATACATATTGCTTACTTTTTTAATCTGATAGCAGACGGCAGAGAATATGCACTACTTTGTTGCTGAAGTAACACAGGTTGACGTGGGCTCGGTGGCTGCTTTCATGAAGAGAGCCGAAGCGATATACGAAGAGAATCTGAATGCATATGTCAAGATCGTGCTCAAACGGCCATTTGCCAAGATCATTGTACGTCAATCAACTATGCAACACGAAATATGTTCTGACAAGACACCCAGGACTATTTTGACGGCGTGGAACGACTCTTAAAAACAACCGCTCCCACGGAAATCTCAAGCAACAGCAGCCACAACAAGTCAGCGCTCAAGAAGGTCCTGCGGGAATATAATACGAAAGACGTGCGCAAGCACGTTGACGTTCTTTTCAAGCGCGTCGAGAAGCACTTCACTGAGGCGTCCGAGAAGACTACGACGGAGGAGAGTGGCGGCATCGCGCCTGGCACCGTCATGGTGGGCGTGTGGAAGGCGTGTGAAGAGGAGTTGCTGCGCGAGACGGATGGCTTTGCGAAACGGATAGCGCAGTGCTACGGTGATAGTGGGTTGACGCTAGAATATAGCGCCGCGGACGTCGAGAGTGCATTCAGACGGCATCGTATAGGATCTTAATATTATGAATCTATGGCAATACGTTCTTGTTCTTGATGCAACTATTGTGTATGTCAACGTCCATTGGTAGTAGTATCCGCTGTCCAGCTATGTAAATTACCAGTCTAGGATTCATTTACTAGTAATGCTGCGGCTCTGGGAAAGCAGGTGGAGGGCCACGGGCGTCGGGGGTACCAGCTGGCGAATTTCCAGAGTATATCGAAGAAGGCCCAGAGTACGTGGACGTGCTAGACACGCGGCGTTCGGCTGAAGGTGCAGCGTTGGGCTGCAGAGACGTGCTGGAGGCTGAGGCGGGATGGCCGGATGAGAGACCCCCCAAGATCGCTGGACCATACGATCTCCATGCCGCGAGGGCTGCGTCAAGGTTGGTGCCGCTGGCTGTGGTCCGCTCGTTGCTTTGCGGGGCCGCTTGCGAAGGGCCAGACTTATTGACAAGCCTCCAGACGACATCGATTAAGCCGGAGAGTTTGGCCTGCAAGAAGGCCACAACGCTATTTTGGAAGGATGAAATCGTGGAATCCAGCTCCGCCTCATTTGCGGTGAAGAATGGTCGCAGGAAGCTTTGATAGATGAACGTGGAGCCCTGCGTGCCAAGACTATGAGGATCATTGTAGCGACTAAAGAGTGATAACACACTTGAATAGAAGGCAGGCTGAGGAAGAGAAGAAATATAGTCTTGATCTCGAAGTAGAATGGAAACCTTGGGAAGGGGTCAGCAAGTAATAGGAGCATGTCGTGTGCAGTGCAGTGAGTCGTGACACACCATGATATTAGCCATTCAGCGCTATACTGGAAGGCCACAAACAGGCCAATAACAGCCCAGTACATCGAAAGCCTCTCCAAATCCGGATCCGAGATGGGTCGATGTGACAGAGCTTTGAAGGTAGAGTAGCATGGCAACAAGAATGCAAAATATGCACTGGATAACCATTACAGTCAGTAGCTACACGAACAATGCGAGGTAGAGCGCACCTCAGAAGATTGGATATCATTGCCATAATCATTTTGGCGTTTTCAGGACGATTTGAATGAAATTAGGGAGATTGCTAGAGGTGGACGGAGTAAAATGGCTGTCGCGGCAACGGGAGGACACTAGTACTGGACACCAGCTGCGGCTCGCTTGCCACTGCAATGTCAAAAGGAAGGGCACGTGATCTGGCAGGCCTTCAAATTGATGACCGGTCAGTGTCACATCCAGTTGAATCACCGCCAGAGAGCGCCAGGCTGAGTCCAGCCACCGTCAGCGACCTTTGATTCGGGTGGCATGCAAGTCACTAATTCTAATTCTGATACATCAACCATTGCGTATGAAATCAATAATCATTCCTAGTAGGATGCCTGTAATTGTTGACTTGGCGGTCTCAGACTGAGAAGACGAGGAGATATTCTTTCCGCCTGATGAGCGCGTGACTTGGAATACGAAATAGTAAACTATCAGATTTCCGGACATTTCTTTAAGCAACTAGTGCGGGGGAGCCTAGACAGCTTTTCACTACCAGCATAGGGAAACAAAGAACCCAGATAAGGCATGTTTCGGATAAAGTTTCAGATCGAGGCGCGGACGCTGCTGAAGGTTGTCCACCTGCCCCATTCAAAAGTGCACCTCTGATCCCTCCGATACGCTTCGATACCTCGTTGATCACTGGAAACAACTGGTTACTGGAGGCCTGGATTACAAGCCCACAGGCGCCGAGGCGCCCTGAAAGTGCCTGGTTTGGCAAATCGAAGGCTTTCATCTGAACAGCACGTAAGATCGAGACATTTTCTAGACTGCTGTCTACTGCTTTTGCCACAGTCTATCAGAACCCAGCGCGATTTGTTCCAAAGCAAGCAAAGAATTTACGTAGCCGTCGGGTAAGTACAGTGGCAGAGATTGAAGACGGCGGACGTTGGGTTCCGCTGACAGTCTCTAAGAGCCCGGCGGTGGCGGAGGTGAGGTCGCAGACCTAGATCCTGACTCGTCACCAACACGAGGCTTGCTTCTAACCGTGCAAATATCTCTAGGATTGGAGGATATCGGGTGGCATTGGAGTGCACGAGGAATCTGGGGAGAGGTTATATAAAAGCAAGCGCCGGGGCCGGTTGCATTGCAGGACTGTTACGACACCCCGAACAAGACGTGCAAAGTTGGATGAGATAAAAAGATCCGGCGTACACATCCCATTCCTTCCCCTCTACCCCTCGCCTCCACCCTCCTTTGCAGGGACGGACCATTATGGATCCAGGTATGGGTCTCAGTAGCGTCTCGGTCAGGAAGATGGAAGACTCAGACGGCGGAGACTCTAAACGGGATATCAAGCCAGTCAAGACTTTAAACCGGGTGCCTCGTACGTCCAATTTCTCAAAAGCGCTTCCAAAGCAGAATATTTACAAAATCTCGTTCAATAACAGGGGCCTGTGTGAGTTTGCCCAGAGTCTTTGATTCATAGTGATGCTCAGATGCTTTGCTCGATCAGAATGCTTGCCGGAAACAAAAAATGAGATGCGAAGGGGCAGACAACCCACCTTGCAAGCGTTGTCGCAACGCTGGCCTGGAGTGTTTGTTCGAGAAACCGTCTAGAGAGGCGACGCTTACTGGAGAGGCTGGACTCGAGTGAGCCCCACTGGTCCTTCAGCCAAGCTGATTCATTGACCGAGGTGTACAGACGTATCAGGAGTCTTGAGGCCCATGTAGCTGATATCCGGATAACCCAGGGTGCTATCCAGAATGCACTTTCCGAGATTCTAGGACACATACGTGGCGGCAGCACGTTCAATCGGTCCACGCCATTTTCACAGACGTACAACCGCTCACCTAGCATGCAGTCTATGGGATCGCCGCCGATGGCTCAAACGCCGACTGGTAGGCTATGTCCGGCTCATTGTCTATGCATTGCTACACACTAAGATTTTTTCTAGGACGGCCCGCTCTACCACCCGTCGTTACTGCGCACCAACAGCGAAGTGGTGGTCAACAGCACGCAATGGTGCCGCCTTCCCAAGGCCCTCAGAATGCGAACCACTATCATCATGCACAGGTCTCGCCTCCGTACCAAGGGAACGTCACACCCTCGTACAATAATTCGAATCAGCAAAACCCCGTTCTGCCTCCATTTTCTAGTCTGCCCTCGGGGACTGCCCAGGCTCCTGGACGCCACCATGCTCAAAGGGACTCGGTAATCTCGTCAACGTCGGGTTCCAAACGGACTGCCCCTTCGTCCTCCAACGTCACGAGTGCACACTCGTCTGACATTGATGACGATCATGATGGAGAGCTTCCTGCCTCCGGCCTTGTTGCTCCTTGGGAAGTGCTTCGAAACTTAGCCAATGTAGCAATACAAAGAGAAGCCAGGGTGATCACAATACTTTCTCGCGCTCATACATGCCTCTGACGTCAAAGCTTACCTCAGGAGAATGGCGATAGCAGCGAGCCTCACAGTAGAGCCCGCACACCATCACCTGACCGTCAGACGCGACCAACGAAACGCAGAAAGGTTCGCCACAAAGTCCGCGGTGGGGTGTATCAGGATGGTGAGCTGTCTGAGTCCTTATCGACTTTGCTGCCCCTGACTCCGGATGCTTTAGTTGTGACGAAGGAGATAATCTCAGAGAAGGAGGCTCGTGAATTGTTTCGGATGTAAGCACCCTTTTCATTGTTTTATAGTCTCCTAACCGGCAATCAAACAGCTTTTTCCATGGGTGTTCGACTTTCCTTCCGGTTTTTGATGCAAACCAGGACACATACGATGCGCTTCATGATCGATCACCATTCGCAGTGAATTGCATATGTATGGTCGCAGCCCGAGTTCGAGATGGAGGAGGTGAGCCTAGCGCTTGCCTTGCATGGCGTTAACAAACCGCGATGCCATTAGGTAAGGCCAGTGAAACCTACAAGAAAGTGCTGGAGGAAGTACAGGAGATATCTCGGGCTTCTCTATTCACTCCTGTCACCCGTCATGAAGCTGTGCAGGCAATGAGTGAGTTCTTGATACCTGTATATACCGTGCAGAAAATTTGATTGATGCTATTATAGTCCTCGTCTCGGGTTGGTCTGATAATGGCTGGCTCAGTGGCGGGCATGCTGTCCGCATGGCAATGGAGATATGTAAGCCTCAGCACATTTGCGTGGGCTGGCATTTCGCTAAATTGACTAATTGTATAGCACTACACAAAGCATGGCCAACACTCCTGAACCGAATGAAGCGCAACATCATCTCTGTCACAGAGGATAGAGATTTAGTGATCCAAACCCGGACCTGGTTTTGTCTCTATCTCTTTGAGCACCAGTAAGGCTATTTTAGCTCCATGCCAAGAGAACAGTCCTGACCTCACTCAAGGTTGTCGTACGGGACCGGACGCCCTGCCATTTTAAAGGATGATGAGAGCATATGGGAATGTCGACACCTTCTGCAACACCCGTTGGCCATCGAGGACGACATGCGATTGGTTTCAACTGTCGAACTAATGGCCATACGCGAACGGGTTCACAACAATATACCTGTCGAAGGACCTGTAGACCATTCCACCTTCCAAGCCTTACAACAAGCAGACGCCGAGTTTAGGCACTGGTATACTACCTGGGATACAGCATTTTCACAAAAATATGAAGACGCTGGTGAGTCAATAATCCAGTCATTTGCCTCTGAGAAGTTTAAGCTCGGCATTAGCATTTTATCGACAAAGTCTTCAAATCCAGCACCTCCATGCCGAGTTGTTTCATAATGCCTCCGCCCTCAGAGACATCAATGGACCCAGCGATGTGCAGCAAATGCCTCAAGCTCAGAGAGACCTCGCGCTGCGTTCCATTACTATCGCGCAGCAGGGTTTAGACATCACAGTCAGTTCTCCAGCATACAGAGAGGGCATGAAATATGGTAGGAACAAGCGAAGCCTTGAATATTCCACGATCTGAAGAACGTCAATTTAGCTGTCCATTATACCCATGCAACTGCCACGTTTGCTGCGACATTTCTGCTCCGATTGGCTCGTTTGTTGTATGTCCGCAAATATTCTGGGGAAGGGTTCGATGCTGACCCTTTTCTGTAGCCCTAACGAGTGCAATATGCAAGACATCATGAGTCATGTCGAACGTCTCGCAGCCTTGATGTCTGAGAGTATGTGTTTCATACGATGTTAATTCGCCATACTAACTAGTCACCAGTACCTGGCAAACGGTACGCCCTGACCCTGCAATTAATGCTTAAACGAGCAAAAAAACGCAAAGCCGGGTCTTCGTCCCGATCTCCGAAAATGCCTCGGGAACCATACCCGCCCCACCATCGCTCATTATCCATGGTAGCCGATGCTTCCAGCAGTGGTATGGTTGGAATGAACCAACAGTCAATGAACCAGGAGCAATTTTCACCCTCTTATGATCCATCATTCTCAAGTCCCGACATGCCCATGCAGCACCCACATCACCACCCTGGGCCTCATTTGCAGCATCATACTGGCACCGAAGTGCCTACAGTCGACAACATTTGGCGAGGGTTTGAAATGACTGCCAACGAGCAATTGCCCGTTTGGCTTTCAGATCAAACGCTTGGTGGCAACTCGTTCTCGCAGAACGGGATGGACGCATTTCTTCTACCTAATGACTATCTTCCGCCTGCTCCCCAAATTTGGTAATACCCCCGTAAACATCAGTCAGTGTACACGTACATGCACTGTTACTACTATGTTCGCCAATCTGACCATGCTCATTTCATTTGTATTTTTTTTGTATACCAAGCTTAGGGCTGTTAGGGCACAAATTCCCCTGGACGGACGGAAAGCTTTGTTGTGAAATTACATGAATATATCTTTAGCTATTGAATCTACGAATTATGGCGAATTTATGTGCCGAATAGTTGATTAAGCTCCTCCATACGCCGTTGAAGCATTTCCGCCTTGCTGAAGTTCTGGCCTAGTGTCATGTTCGCCAAGGCCGTCTTCTTCTTCTGCACCTCGAGGAGTCTGTCCTCAATGGAGTTCTCAATAATAAGTTTGATCGTGGTCACAGGTCGCGTCTGTCCTAGTCGATGCTACATAGATGAGAGGAAAATGAGCTACTCACATCGCCGGCTATGAGAGAACATTGTGACGTACGATACGATCTACTGCCTGGTTTTCCACGGCAGGATTCCTGTGCAAACACTTCATCAGATGGATCAATACCTTCGTCAGACATAGCGCTTACCAATAAGGGTCCATCAGGTAGACACGCTGGGCTGCGGTGAGATTGAGACCTACTCCTCCAGCTTTCAAGCTGACCAGGAGGACTTCACACCCTGGATCGTGCTTTAAGGCCTCCATAGCGCGAGTTCGCTCTTCCCTTTTCATTGTTCCGTCCAAACGGTCGTATCTAATACCGGCAGTCTCCAAAGCATCCTCGATCCTGGGGTATACTCGTTAAAGGCGGCTCTGCGGCTAATCGAAGAAATACTCACTTATCTAACATGCTCGTCCATTGGGAACTGCAAATGCAATCAGCTTCGTAAAGACTGCAGTTCAGTAGTGGAGCGTATACTCACAAAACCACAGTCTTGACGGGTCCCTCGTCCACTTCGTTGCCGTCATCATCGAGCATCTGAATGTCAATAGATGATGGGTCGTAGTTGACAGAGTAGGGATTGGCCTTCGAGAATTGAACGAGGTCTCCCAGTAGTGCCTTGACCTTCGTCGAGGGGTGGAATAGTTCCGCGGATATGCCTTTCTGTCGTTTCTCCCGTTTCGCGGGCTTCTTCTTAGCCGCAGTGTCAGGTGATGTGCAGTCGGGTCGCACTTCAACTGCATCTGACGGGCAAAGACCTGTTTGGCACGCAGAGCACGACCGTCGTGTATCTGCAGGGACATTTGGCCATCCGGGACATATGCAGTTCCGATAGCACCCTAGGCAAAACAAATGTTGACATCGAGTCAAAATAGGATGTGGCACAGACGGGCTGCTGGCTCGAGTGGGTCCCCGTGATTGGGAAGCCTTAGACTTCCTTCCTCGTTTTGGGGCAGCACTGTCGACGTCCGTAGAACCGCCCTCCACGGCGTCTAACGCTGTGCAGAGCTCTGCGCCGCATTCCACGCACTGTGTCGTGGCTGATTCGCGAAGAAGGGCAAATATGGCGGTAGCACGGCTGGCATTGAGACCTTCTTTCTCGATAGCCGCGACGATATCTTCATATGTTGACGATGCGTCCTGGGGTTGATCGTTGAGCCCTTTCCCCTGAACCAGCTCAAAATGGTCGCAAATCTGCCGTAGCCGCAAGATCTTCTGCAAAATGCCCACGTAGTTCTTCATGACCTCGTTCTTATTCGACATTTCGCTGAACTCGGCCTTGGATTCGGTAAAGAACTGATCGTATATGGTCTGCTCTTGTTCGTCGAATTTAAGGTAACGGAGTTCATCGCGACGCGGAGGAAGCGAGAGAATGCGCACGCCATCCGGTGTTTTTGTCTCTTTAGTCCGTCGTAAAGTGATGCACTTCATGATCGTCTGCAGTCGCGCCACGCCCAATGGTTGTCCGTATTTGACGGGGGTCCCAATGAACTCCGTCCAGAGATTCTTGTCATCAAAAGGGTCCAATCTCAGAAACTTGATCAGCGCAAAAACGTCGTCAAGCTTGTTCTGCACAGGTGTGCCTGTCAGACATAACCGACGGTCGGCCATCAGGTCACAAGAAGCTCGACTCCCGACGGTCCCCGTTTCTTTGATAGAACTTTTCAAGAAAGAAAAGTCAATCAAAAACCTAGAGGCAATGGGCTGGCACTCACTGCGCTTCATCAAGCACCACTCTGAACCAGTGAACGCTCTGCAATGCACTGGCCACCTCCATTCCTGCCTTCTTCCGCTTGAGACCCTGTTTCTTGGGCTTGGGCAGCTTCAATACCTGATTGCCCCTCTCATCAGTTTCAACACCTCCTGCATCACTGCTGCCTTCATCTTCCTCCGCATCCGGTTCATTGGAGGTGGCGCTGCGATTTTGTTTCGAGAACTCAGACGCAAGCGTAGCAAAAGTCGTGATAACCGCATCGAAATCAGCCAGGTATGCAGGATCTGGGCGACGAGCATTGCCATGATAAACGTAAACCCGTAGAGATTTCCCCTGCCGTATACGAGTAGCGGGTGGTTTGGTTTCCACTTTGACGTCGCTGATCAAGGACATCTGCGGTAGCGCTGCAGGATTTATTGAAGACGGCGTTTGTGATGAGCTCGCCGGCGCTGGCGCCACACCGCCACCGCCGCCAACGACAGTGACTTCACCCTTCCAATGCTCCCTAAACTGGTCCTCCCAATTGGACACTGTAGACAATGGACAGATGATGAGTGTCGCGCGACTTTTCGTCTTGATTCTGCATGCGCGGGCATAATCGGCTTCCATCCTGTCTTGATCCTTCGCGGCCTTGGCTTTGCCTTTACCAGTGGACGTCGAGGCGGGCATGCCCCACACACTTCCTGAGAAGTGTGCCGCAGACAGACCTGAATCCGAAGGCGGAGGTGGCGGCGGCGCATCTAAAGGGCTGGATGCGAATGCACGTGCTGACTCATAGGTTGCTGCTATCAACGATACGCAAGTTATGGTCTTGCCAAGACCCATCTATTGGAGTGTCAACGGGCGATCAATGAAAGGCATGTGTAGAACCTACATCATCGGCAAGAATGGCGCCCTTGCACTCTATCGGCTGCTGGAAAACCTCCCTCTGGGTAACAATATGGAACCAGGAAGGCTGGCCAGTGTGTGGGTGGCTACGAGGCTGCCAAAGCGAAGAGTAAGTCCCGTCAGGGCCGGTTCGCTCTCGCTCTCGCTCAAGAAGAAAGGTGAGCGCCTTCTTCTGGTGAGGGTACAACGTCGTTCCAACCTCGAAGCCTATATATGTCAGATGGCTTTGTCATGCAAAATGAGCATGAGCACGCACTCGGCTCCGTCTCTGCAAGCTCCTCCCCACTCTTGAGACTCTTGAACAGCTCATCTACTTGGCTTCTCTGGACCTCCACGCTCTTCCCTGACACGATCGGGGTATTCCACCGTCCGGCCATGTTTGCCGGCTGTCCATTGTATCCAACTCGATTAGCGGCAAGTAAAGCGCGACTATGCCCGCCTGGTGGCGGGTTATGGGGATTATGATAGTGATAATTAGCAAGACGCTGTAGGTCGTAAGGAGGCGACGGGTGATCGAGGAAGAGTCCATTCTGGTGAAGGTAATTTCCCACTACTGGGATGTTGCCCTTCGGGGTATACACGAGCAGCTGGAGGGGGAGGATAGGAAGCTGTAAAAATAGTCTTCAGTCGGATTTAGCGAGGAATTAGGAGAATGGGCTCACGTTGGGCACTCCGCGGCGCACTTTTCCGTCTAACCGGATTAGCCCTTTGCCAAGCATAGGCCCTAGAGATGTGGCAACTTTCTGCTCGACGACGCCAAATGCTTCACCTTGCACAGCTTCGCCATTGGGAGCGCGAGATCGTGGCGTTACAATATGAATGGTTTCAGAGCCGCCTTGTTTACTTGGGTTGTGCTCGTGACGCAGGTGCACGGTGGCCCACTCAGGTTCGAGGGAACCGGGGTCCTGCGGGCTTAGATACGCGACAGGATAAAGAACAAGCGCGGTGACCGTGAGCTGCCCGATGCATACTGGGGTTTTCGGGGGGAGATCGGGGGGAAGCGTAGAGATCGAGGGTGTAATCTGTCGCGCTGAGGGAGAAGGTGGTGACGGAGAGCCAGTGAGGTCTATGACCTGTCGGCTGGCGGAAATGGACGCTGGTGAACTTGAAGGGGCAGGCGATGGTTGAAGCGCTGCGCTCGGCGTCCGAGCTGGGCGACCTTGGCTTGGGAAAAAAGAGGATGGCCCTGCAAATGCAGGTCTGTATGCAGGGGACGTGCCATTCGATGCACCTTGCAGAAAGCCTGGTCTGATTGGGGATGGGGATGGCATTGCCCTTTGCATATTGTAATGCGAATTACTGGCAGGTGGGGGTTGTGATTGCACGGAGTTATGATAACCATTGTACTCGTCTGCATAGTGGTGATTCGATCCTGAGGGCACTGCGTATTCAGCTAGTCTCGAGTGGTCGTCGGTCCGTTGCCGCTTGGGCATTCTATCAGACATATAGGAGTCACCAGTGGATTCATCGTCGTCGCGTGTGAGATCAATGGTATTCGACTGATCATAAGACAGCGTCAGGTTGGACAGGGACGGGGGTGCTGTCGAGTTCATGGTCGCTCGGGGAGGGGCGTCTGTCGGAAGCGTCTGAAGCCTTCCTCGTTTCAAGTTCGGGTTGCAAGGAGCGCCGGCGCTTGAGGAATCTTCCTTGTTCAGGAACGTTCACCGAGGGTCTTCGCGTTCGCAATATCATATATCCACCCTCCCACAATTTCTATCAGTCATCACCACCGATGCTCGACAACCCGCTTACGCATATTACACCCAAAATTTGACAAAAAAAACCCTCGGCGGATCAGAGGCCGAGCTCACGCGCGATTTATACGGGTCTGCTTATCAACATTAATCATACTCCGGCCACGGGCATCGACTTCCAAAAGATAAAGCATAGAACCTCGCTCAACAAAAATACTCAATAAATCCTGTCACTTGGACTACCTGAAAGGTGCGCGACCCTGAGCATACGGGATCGAGCAGCCCGACAACTCAGCGAAGATGTTCCCATAGAAAATAGCGGCTTGGGCATCGCAATCCCTATCCCAGGGCAATCTCAAGGTAACTCTACAATGCATCTCGTCGCAATCAAATTTTGGACTTGTTCATGACGAAACGGCTTACTTGGAGCCCATCCCATGGCGAAATAAGCCTGTCTCGCTGCCTGTTCCTTGGCACCTTGTTTGCTCTGACCGTCTCCTGTTCCTTTTAATATGCCATTCGCTATAAAGACACCATATCAATGCCAACCCGTGTTTGATGCATCGGTATGCACTACTGACCAAGACACACGGCGCGCCATCGAAGAGCATGCGCAGGACCCGACGATTCAAACGTATAGGACACCGCCACCCTCCTCTGTGCCGCCATTTGATTGAACAAGGGCAGAAAGGCGGCCTTAGGTTGCGCTGGAGCCAATGGGTTGGGTGATAGCGGATGCACGACAGTTATATGAGGTGGCAGCTCTCGCTGAACGATAGACCGCCCCGTAGGAGGCAGTGGGGGTCTGTCCACTGTCTGAGACGGGGGAGTATGCGCCACTCCAAGGGTTGAGGCCTGCATTGTTGGCAGGGACTGCAGCATATTAGGAGCCTGTTTGGAGGAAGCAGGGGGCGGAGGTCTTTCATGGGGTTCTGGCGCAAGTGGCGAAGGCGTGACGCTACGCGTCGGCGGGGTGCTCGCCACACTAGAAAAACGCGGCACTGAAGATGAATAGCGAGGCGGAAGCACAGGGGCTAAAATCTGGCCCTGCGAGGTATTGATGTAGCCCGGCTCGATTTTGATTCGTTTGGCCGGTGGCCCCGTTGAGGACTCCCCGTGGCATCCTTCGGCATCAGCCTCGAGAGTCTTCTCTCTTTCAGATGCACTCCCGTTTGGCCGAATCAGTTGGTCTATCCAGGTCTGGACAACTTGAATACCGTCTTGTACACAAACCGCACCCACGTATGTGTAAAAGAGGAACCGTCGCTCCTGCAGTAAAGAGGCCGAAGTGCCCTCATTAGCACTGCATACAGGTGTACCCATTAGAGATATAAAGCAATATACCTCTGGCGTATCCAATGAGTCAAATGACTCTGGTAAACACCTTACTTTGTGTCTTAAGCCATACAAGTTTACCCAATGTTCAATGCTTTTGTCGCCCAGAAGGTCCTCACGGTGCGCCTGATGATTCCGAGCACGGTAGTGAGAATAGAAGCCAATCTCTAAGCAAATTGAGCATACTATCATCATTTCAACGTCCAGAACAGGCTCCTTGTGATGAAACAAAGTGTGCGTTATTGCTGTGCGCAGAATTTGGTGTCCAAGCTCAGCCATTCTCTCATTTTTGACAGACTCAGCCAGCTGCTGTAATGACTTATGAGTGAATACTTGGAGGATGATTTCTCCCCGAAGCTGGGGAAGATCCACAGTGCTGCTCCGCTGTCCAGCATCCGAGTTTGAACGTTTCAGACTCTGGGACATGGAGAAGGGAGGGAAGCGAATTAATCTAAAGCGCCCGAAGGTCGCCGTCACCCATAAGGACCCACCCTCGCCCATTGATATTCGCATTTGCAATATTATTGAAAAATCGGAAGAGGTATGTATATATTCCAGATCAGCTTAAGGTCTAAGTAGCAAAAATAATAGATAGTAGCACAGCACAGGTATAGTAATTGCTGGTCTTTAATCGCTCACAACCATGGCTTCTCGTTTCTTCTGTTTCCTGAGGATCTTGTTCAGCACTGCGACATCATGAGCACGGTTCGGATCGTCTTGAAGTTGCTTGATGATACTTGCGACCCTGCTCAGCATTCTTGAGCAAATTCACGAACGCTCTGCTCATTCGTGGGACATACCTTGCAGGACCTTGCGCGACGACAGGGCAATCCTTCAGCAGGTGAAAAGGGGAGCCGCCGCAGATAACACAGGAGGTCGGGTTCGTTGAGACTTTCATTGAGACCTTTGCCTTTTTCGTCGACGGCTCTTCCACTGGTACTGGCGAAGGGGCTCGCTTGGAAGAGGAGGCACCTCCCGCTATCGATTTAGACGGAGGCAAGACAGAGCCTCCAATGTCCGCACCAAGCTGGCTCCTCTTCGGCGGTTTCGGGAGAGGCTTGGTACTATCCAGAAGGTGTAGAGGTTGACCATCTATCAAATGCATCTTTCCTCGCTTGAATAGCGTCTCGTCAATAACCGCAATAGCCGCTTGCTGAAATGGATATTGAGTATGCGGTTCATAAAGGGTTAAACCATCAACCATACCCTTTCCTCTAGGGGTTCGTACCCCGGGTTTAACAGGATCATCTTCCTGAATTCGACAAGGTTTTCTGACCTCTCGAGCATCATGCATTTGCCCTCGTCGTGTATCGTGGAACAGATCGTGCAATACCGAGGATCTGCTTCTGGCCCGGGAGTTGACACTGACTGGAGGCTCGAGGAAGCATGGTACTCGAACTGAGTGTGCCCGTTCTTCTCAGCTTTTCGTTTCTTGTTTGAATCCTGCGCTAATGCGCGCAGCTCTTGTAAATCGACGTGCAATGGGTCACTGTCATCATTATCCGACCCATTGATCAAGCTTTCCAGGCCAGAGCCGGCGTATCCTTCGGACTCATCCGAAATCGTGGATTTCGATGTGTGATGTTTCTTCTTGCCCTTTCCTTTTTCGGGGGTATCGTGAGTATCAAAGACCAAGTTTTGAATCTGCACATGAATGATTAGAAAACAAAGGCATACTACAACTGCGTGAGATGTCAATACCTGAGCCGCCGCTTTTCGCCGCACACCTCTGCCTGTCTTTTCTTCAGCTTGAATTTTCGCAGTCTCGGCAGCTATACGCTAAATAAATCGGCATAAGATATCTATGCTGGTAAAGAAAGTCATGACTCACAGCGAGAGTTTGAGCCCACGAATCATCCACTTCGTTGCTTTCAACCGCTTCATCTGGCATTTCTTCAAGCTTGTCTTTCTCTGCCGTCCAAATCTTCGCAAATGAGAAGGACAATCCTTCCTTATCATGTTCCCCTGGCTCGTCGGGTGTTTCAGTTTCAGTTTTCTCGATAAGCTTTTCTACGTCATTTTCTGAATCTGCAAATGGCTGTCAGGCTGGCCGAAGTCCAGAAATAAAACGACTCAAACATAGTATCTCATGAGCCCCTTGCTCGCCCTCTTCAAATAATGCTTTGGCGCCGTATGTGAGGATGGATTGGACATCGTCTCCTGCGCTATCTTCATCATCCATCTTTTGAACGATTAGATGGTCAAGCACAAGCTTCTTTTTTCCCGTTTGCATGATTCGCTCTAAAGGTATATCAAAGATATTGGTTTGCTGGTGAGATATAGGCAGAAGGCATACCTTCGGCTGAATCTTTGACCATGAGCTTGAAAACCAGGCAAGTTTTCTTCTGCCCATATCGATATGCTCGCGCGATTGCCTGTTCTAGCGTTAAAAAAATTACAATCAATTTCGATCATTGAGATCTCACTTGCAAATCCTGGTTAAAAATATATCAGTTTGAGGGAGACGTGTAGTCTACTCATGCTTACTTGGTGAGGGTTGAAATCTGGATCAAAAATGATGACTGTGTCTGCGCTCCACAGGTTGATACCAACCTGACATGCAGTTAGTAGGGGAAGAAAATAGGAAGATATACTTGGTATTGCTCACGCCACCCGCCCGAGTGCTCAGAATATATATGAACACGTCAGAGTCTGGTTTGTTAAACATGTCCATTCCCTTTTGTCGATCGGCTTGTTTCGTGTTTCCGTCCTTTGGCTACGGTTACAGGGTTGACAACTTTGAATGAATGAATCGCCTACCAATCGGAGATAACTCATCCCTTCGCCGTTCAAGAAGTCTTCAATGAAGTCCAATGCAATGACAAACTGATATCGCAATAAGCATCAATCAAGCACTGAAGCTTTTTGTATACCTGGCTAAATAGGAGAACTCGATGGCCTCGGGCCCTGAGCTGGGGCAGAAGAGTCTTCAATAGGCGCAGTTTTGCGCTGGCATCGATCAGTTTCAAATGCGTCTCTTGTGCCGACAAGCCTCGGGGCTCGATATCTTCATCGATGCTAAGCTAAATTGAGAACGAATTTGGACAGAAGGCAGCACGAGCAGCCTACAGATATGGGTGTTGCAGGCATCTAAGGGCATTCAGCATATTTCGTCATCATCCGTCAACTTTTTACTCACTTGCGCAGTTGCATGAGTATGTTGTTCAGCTTTCCGGAAGCGGTTTGAGGTTTGGAGTTTGCAGGGTGAGTTAAAGTCTTCAGGAGATTCAAATTTTTGCCTGCATATTCAAACCGTTAGAACGACTCGATCGTTATCAAAGAAAATGTGGAACAGACTTAGAACGGATCGATAAACCTCCTTTTGCAGCGGCGCCATAGAAACAGGTACAATGACCTCGTTCTAAAAAATGACAACTCAGCGTTGTTGCGAAGACTGAGGAAACTGGTAAAACCTTGGGTGGCAGCTGCAAGACTTCGCTTTTGATGCGGCGCAGAAAGTAAGGTCTAAGACGTTCGTGCAATTGCTTGATTAGGTCTTCGGTTAGAACTTCATGCTCTCTTTGCAGAGCGTCTAGATCCTGCCACTCTTCGGGATCTAAAAAGTTCATGAGATTAAACAATTCACGCATGTTGTTATCTGCTCAGATGATGTTAGAGATGGGCAATTGGAATCATCATGGCGGCCAAGAGTACACACTCAATGGAGTCTGAGGGAATTAGTTCAGAATCATCGAACAGTACAACAAAGTGGTTCTTACCCCGGTCATAATAATCCGATGTTCGGTGTGCAATTCATTCAACTTTCGGAAAAGCAGACTGCTGTCACTTTTCACTGTAAAGGCGTCAACAATTATTCTCGACTCCAACGCACTATCTCACATCTTTGCCCTTCGTCCACGACAAGTACTTCCCATCTTGGAATGCTCTTGAATACCGGAGTAAAATCTTTCGTGTTCGTCAATGTCTCGTATGTAGTCACTAAGACGTGGAACTTGGCAAGAATAAATCCAGCTTCTTTCTTCTCATGTTCGAGCTCAAATTTTTTTATGATGGCTCGGGACTTTGATTCTCCATAGAATGGTACGACCCTAAGGTTTGGTGCCCACTGCAGTACCGATAAGCTGTAGTCAGAATGCATGCTCGACCAGGCTTACCTTTTCGAATTCGCGGACCCAGTTTGTGATGGTCGAATTTGGCACGACTACAAGAGCCGGAAAGGCTTTCCATTTACTCATAATAGTGCCAAGAAAGGTGACGATTTGCACTGTCTTGCCCTTTGATGGAATAGGCTCAGAGGGGTTTGGAAAAACAAATAGAACGTGAATCAAACATACCAGGCCCATCTCGTCGGCAAGAATACAGTGCTGTAGGCGCCACCAGTTATCACATAACCAATTAAACCCGTCGATCTAGATAGAGGCTGTTAATATATTGCTTCAGACGTCCCTCTGATATTCAAACCTGGAATGGCATCAGGGTCAATGCCTGGTCTTGGCCAAGGGTGGGTTGTTCTTTCTTCTCGCGATTCAAGGCATGCCTCCGTTTGTACTCATCGGTTGGTCTTTTTTTGATACTCGTCATAGCCTGCTTGGGTACTTTGACCTTCCGGGACTTGACAAACCTTTCGAACGCCGTCTGGAAAGCCCCGTAGCCAAATTTTCCCGGTCGAGGAGGAGAATCCCATGTCGCTGATTAATGTCATTCGATTGGGAAGATCCAGGCGCCATTGTACGACTTACCTTCCTCGTAGCTCAGGTCGTCCCATTTGATGAATGCCCAGACTACGTGTCGGATATCATCAGTGGAAATGTCTCTGCCGTTTCTCTTCTCCCATTCAGCCACAGTCTCAGTAAGGTGATTGGCCGGTTGTTCCCCCTCCACAAATATAGATCGAATTTCGGCTTCGATTTGGTCGTCTGGATCGTCCTCATCGTCGCTAATTACGGCTTGTTTCCTTCCTTTTTTCTTGCCATTTACTTTCCTCGAACCTGGAAGTAGAACGACATCCAAGATCCGGTCGATTGTCTTCCACGATAAAGGAATTCGACGCTCAGCATCCGGAGCAGGATCCAGGGGAGAGGAGTCGGCCGTTTTGACCTGGTCATCTGGTTGCTCTGAGTCCACCCCGATCTCAAACGGCGTTTCTGCTGCACCCGTCTTTCCATCGGCGAGTGACTGCTCGTCGGCTACAGCTTCCAGTAGAAGTTCCACTTTGGGCCCGACAGTTAGAAAATTTTTCAGTTTGGCACCATGCGTTGAAGCGAGCCACATATGAGGAACCCACTGCGTGCGACGATAGCTCTTGTCCAACCATTTGACGAGATACTCTCGCGGAAGATTCTGTGTGTGAAGAGCTTTTACTTCGAGAGGGCGTCCTTCGGTTGCATTTGGCGGATAAGGGCGCCAAGCCAATATTTTGTCCAGCTGGAATGTAAAGGATGCACAATCCGCGCATTTCCACCCCGTCGAGCTTTGATAGTGCTCAGCGAGCAAGATGGAATCGATAGCATCCCTATCGTAGTTGGTGGGCACTGGCAGGTGGTCATAATGGGCTAGCCGCTTGCAGGTAAAGCAACGGAAAAGGAGCTCTGTTGGTGCTTTAAACTCGATTAGATCTTTGGGTTTAGTACCGTCCAGCATGTCGGCATCGCCGTCAACTTCCTTCGTAGGTGGTGTAGGTGCCTTCGAGTCCGCGCGAGAGTCAGGCGCAAGAGCTGGCTGCATGCAGCCCATGCAAACGCCGCCTTTTAAGCAGGAACCACAAATGAATTCCGTCGTTTGGCCAGTCGTCAGTTTATCACGTCTCCTAACCACTATTGGATTATCCGTAGGACTTCCATCGTTTAGCGCTGTTTGTTCTAACTGCAAGCGGTCTTTGACTTGAATTGCTTTCCGGATTTCATCTTGTTGAGTCCTGAAAATATTATGAGCGGCGGAATTGGCAAATCCAAGTGAAAACTCACGATGCCAGACAGCCCCAGTGTGCTACCACTGGGCATTTTAAACTGCGAAGGAATGGTCAGCATCCGTCAACATACCCCTGTGGATCGGCAATCAACTTACCATCGCACCCAACCCCCAAGGTTCTCCAACTGTTCCATGATGCTACCTTCATCTTCATCAGACTCGGGTCCGCGCTTTTTGCGTGGTTTCCTTTTGCTCTCTGCCTTAATCAATTTGTCGGCTGGCCCGCGGTGGCATTTTTCACAAATGTCACGGTGTGCCCTCAAAGAAGCTGTTTCTTCGTCAGAAAGGGCGTCTCCTGCTAAATCATCCACCGCTCGAACATTGCCATAAGCTGGGCGTGCCGCTTGCCCGCGTTTGGCCTTCTTCTTGGCCTTGGGTGCATTATTCACCCTGCCCCTTCGAGAAATGTTTGCATTGGTGAAGTCACTTTCGTCATCACTGCTCTCGCCATCTTGATAGTCTTTGGCGTCTTGATACCTTGATAAGACACCCTTGGTAGAGCGTGTGGATCTCCGCGTCGGTGGGGAAATCTCTTGGATATCATCATCGCTCCCAGATTCCGTCGCAATATTGAAGCCTTTCCTGGGTCTTGTTTTGCGTGGGCTGAAAGGCAACGGTTTTACTGCTGCCTTCTTGCCCCTGGAGGTTTTCTGCGTAGAGCGTTGGTAAACACCGTCGACTTCCGAGCTTCCGCTTTCTTGCGAAGCCGACTCTCCTTCAGAGTCAGGAACTGTTTCTTCCATGGCTGGTGCGCGTAAGCCGTTCAGCTTGCCCTTTCCGCGAGCGTAAGTTGCCCGCGGCTTCTTTGCGGGAGGGAGTGTGATCTTCAAGCTGATGCGAGACCTTGGATGGACAGCGGCGCTGCCTGGATTGAATGCTTCGAGTTCGCCGGCCTTCTTTTCTCTATCTTTCATTCATTCAATATGTAAACTTTTTAGCACGAAACCACGAATGCGTGGACAACGTACTGTATTGTTCCACCAGATCACCGAACCTCGCGACTACCCAGCTACAGTGCATCTAACAGGGCCATTGACGCGTCAATACATCTTCAACACGCGTAGAATGTGACAAAATGTACCCTGTGATAGATTCCATCTCGTAATTTGACGAAATAATACAAATCAGTTCCCTCTTCATACTCGCCAACCACTTTGATGATTTCGGTCAAATCGAGCTCGATACCCAGGGGGACAAATTCTTGAGCGAGAGATTTATACTGGCTTTTGATCTTCCGCGACAACAGAGGCAGTTCCACGTATGGTACAAGGATTGGAGGACTCGGACGCGCTTCCAAGATTTCCGGGGAACTGTTACTCAGGTGAAATTCAGATGCAGGTGGAGGAGATGGCGTGAGTTCAGGAGTAAATAGTTCATCTATGCCTTCTGAGGTTAGCTCAGACATGCTCGAGGAGGATGGCACGTAGAGACACGCAACGTCGATGGGTCCGTGCAGGTAATGAGCGAGTCGGGTTTCGGAACCGATAGTCCACTAACTAGCGCTGCGGCTGCGCCCGACTCGGATGATCTTGTTATTCAAGTCAGTGCAGCTCATAAGTGGAGTAAAATTAATTAATGTTGTATAGCCCATGTGTGTACAGTATAAGTTCTCTGTGTATGTGAGCGATTATCTATAGTAAAAATCCACCGTCTAGTAACCACTGGAAACATTGGGAAGCAACTTGTTTCCCGTGATCTGAAGGTATGCACATTGGGGTTAGGTCAAACGACACGAAAAGCGTGGACATACTGATGCAGAAAGCGTGTGGGATTTCCCGGTGCCCATGCACCACTCTGACATAGTCCGGCTCTGCATTAATAGACCGCAGCACTAGTTCCTTCTGTTCTCCAACCCAATTGTCCTTTTCTGCGTAGTAAAACCAGATGCGATCCTTGTACTCGGTCAGAAGAGCTATATCCAAATCCCGAACATTGTTCATTTCGTCGTGTGCCATCGAAAGAGTGGCGTATATTGAGGTTGGAGCAAATAAGAGGGCATGCAAAACGGAGATTTGAGGTCTTGGCCACGAAGCAAATAGCATTGACAAAATACTAGCAGGCACGCGGGCGAGAGGGGATATGGCAGATATGATTCGTGGCATCGGTGGGCGCATCAGCCACTGTGAACATAGTCAGAGCGGTCAACATGGTGAAAGGGGAAATAATCACACTCAACGACCGGCCATTTGGAGTGTCCCCAATAAATGATATCGTTGGAAACAAAAGGAACACGCCATCCACGGCATCTGGTCTTGCTTTAAGCACCTGTGTGTAGTGCTTAGTGAAGTCTAATAACTGAATTGAGATGAAGATCGACCTGCAAAGTGAACCATGATCCAATGCTATGACCTAATATCACAACCTTCGTCTTTGCTCCAAATGCTGCTTTCACCGCGTCCAAGGCTTCCACAGCACTGTGAATTTGGGTGGGTAGGTCATAGCGGCGAGCATCGTAGCCTCCAGTGCCTTCAATTCCCGGGGTGTGGCCGACGTGTGCATGGGCGAGTATTGCTAGCCTGACCGATGATGCCTTTTCGTGAATGGTGGAGAGGAAATCCGGGTAAAAACCGAGCAGTCCTGGATTGCCTGGGGGATAGTTCATTCACTGCGCGCATCTGGTAATATGCGGTGGATTTGAAATCATTCGTACCAGGTATGAAAAGAAGGACTATGTTTGGATCGCTGTCTGCCCGCTTGCAGGGCCACCAGAGCGCGTGGACAGGGCCAATGGGTTGTTCATGTTCGAAGATAGCATCGTAGTAGGGTAGTGCATTATTACATCCTTTCCGAGACACCAGAAACGGGGGCAACATTTCTGCCATCGGCCAAGCAGAAAGAGACGAGGACCAAGTATTACATACTTGAGTAGATTGAAACCAATTGCGACAGTCAAAGCCTCCGGCCGCCCTTGCACTCGCGACCATGTCAAGAGCATCCCCTTTCCCAACCAGCTCGGCTCGAAGGCCGAGGACGCCTATTGACTCTAGCAGCTACGTTGAAGAATCGCATCCCTACGCATCGCCAACCAGGCCCCTTCAAATTAGTAGGTCTTCTCGCGCAGAACCGATCGCGTCTCCCAATGGTCCATCTCGCCCCCTACGGTCAGAACTCCGGTCTCGGCAGGTCTCAGAATATTCGAATTCGGACCAGGCCTCCAGCTCTCGTCAAGCCTGGGATGTTGGGCAAACGCGTGATCGAGAAAGCATCAGTACGACGCGGTCTGACGGGTCTATGGGGAACAGTTATAGAGCTCGGGCGAATAGCTCTGGGCAACGGACTATTGATACAAATGCGAAGAGAAGTCAAACGCAGGACTCGGAGAAGGCCATGTCACCGAGCCATATGGCTGCCATAATGGCATTCCAAAATGCAGGTCAGCGGAAGCGCGCGCAAACTAACGGCAGCGATGACTACGAATATGAAAAGGAGAAGCGACAGGCTCGGGAAAAAGAGAGGTTGATGCAGGAAAGGATCAAACAAAAGGCCCCTGGACGGAGAACGAATGGCAAAGCGAAGGCGGGAGATATTGATGGTATGCCAGAGTTTATTCCTATGGGGTAACACTTATGAATGCACCCAGCTGTGTTGGACGAGATCAAAGACGAATGGGATTTTGTCATAGACCCAGATGTAGGCTGTCTCTCCCTTTCACCTAAAAAGAAGCAAGTATTGATAATTTGATAGTTCAACAATGTTGATCTTGCCTTACAACTTCTGGATGATTCCTCCCTTGGAAAGGATATGGACTCTTTTGTCCGGACGAAACGCTTGCTTTCGAAAGCATTAAAGGGCTCTGTGGACAGTCAGTTGTGCAATCAATTGCTGAGAGAAGTTTCTCATCGACGCCTGTCACCTTTGCAGAGCATGCGAAGGCGTTCAATAATTCGGTCGCGCACCACGCCTCACTGTTGAATCACCTTGGCGCTACGCAAACACAGATCGCAGACGCTCGAACCTCGTTGCAAGAATCCAAGGGATCTCTCAGCAGTAAACGAGCTGATCTCGTTCAGCTATGGTCACGTGGTCAAATGCTTGACGATATGATGCGGATCTTAGACCAAATGTGAGTTATAATTTTTGGCCATTCTTGTTCACAGCCTGACTTGTACACGATATAGAGAGTATCTAAAAGCGGTGCCAGATGTACTTGAAACTCTCATGTCAGAAAAGCGTCTCCTTCAAGCTTCTGTATTGCTCGTTCGCAGCCTGAAAATGATCAATAAACCTGAGATGGTGGAAATCGGCGCGGTGGTCGACCTCAGGGGCTACCTTATAGGGCAGGAAACGGTAAGTCTACATCTAATCACTTCGCGGTGCTAAACAAATGGCAATTTCAAGGCGCTGCGTGAAATACTCATCGACGAGCTGCATGCCCATATTTACCTCAAATCTTTTTGGTGCGAATCTCGATGGGCTGTCTATACACCAAATCAGCAATCGTGTGCGTATCTTAAAATCTCTTGTGGCTTAGCTAATTTTTATTTACAGTCAGCCGGGTTGAATTTGAGGATGAACCGATACACTCCGAATCCTCCGATGCACAGGCGCAATCACCTACTTCGCCTATATCCAGCAGTCCCAAAACCTCTCGGCTTGACCGGTTTCTCCATGATCTCACCATTCGATCCAACGATCTTCCACCAGAGCTAGAAGATCAAGCATTCCACAATAGCACCTCGAACAACCAGTTAACTGCTCCAGGAATGTCTTCAACTCTCTCATTTGCATCATTTGCATCGATGCCAAAGGTTTCGCAAAATGCCCGAAACCCAGAATCTGATAGCTTTGCGTACATTGAAACACTCCTCGAATCCCTCGCAGTACTTGGAAAACTAGGTACTGCTCTTGATCTCGTCACCCAACGTCTACCCAGCGAAATTTTTGCTCTGGTCGAGACCACCCTTGATGAAGCCAGCGAAAGGGCTGAATATGGTCGGCGTGGGTCTATTATGCTATCAACAGGAATTAAAACGGAAGGGCCGTGGCTCTCCGTGAACGGAGGCAACTCCAGTCACGGCATCGGGGCCAGCAGCATTGGTTCTATCCTCGCGCCACAAGGTGGATTGCTGGGTGCTTCCTCTTTAAGGCTCGCAGCGCTGGAGTCGTCGACCAAACATGCAGATCATGAAACACTGAAGGATTTCTTCTGGACTGTATATTCAAAATTAGACGCTGTAAGCCAAGGCCTAAGGGTTGTATACGAGGTTTCTAATCGAATAGGATCGGTATGCACTCTCTCACGCCTCCCTTTGACGCAGCAAGGTTCATTATTAGCCCCTGTAGCGTCGAGATTTCAAGGATTCGTCGGGTGCGAAACCTGGCTCTCTCTTTCCTCTAGCGGAGGTTTGGATTCCAGTTCAGGCAGAGGTGAATGACTATCAATATTGCATCGGCCTTCGTTGATTGCCTTGCCTTCAATATAGGTTCGGACCCTACTCTATGATTATCTCACCGACGAGGAGCAAGGTACTGTTTCAGGGAGAAATCCTATATCGTCTATCAACGAGATCTTAAGAGATGGTAAGTTCGCCAAGGATAAGATGAAGGTGACGGTTTCCTATCTGGGCTGACTCGATTTTGCCGGCTAATATGATGGTAAAGCCTGTCTTTAGATTTGCCGACACCGACACGAAATTTACTGTGAACGCCCTCCGTACTCATGAAAATGAACTCAATCGTGTTCTCAAGGATACTATGCCTGGGCTGGCCCATGGCGTCTCCGAGACCTCTGTCCAGGCCACTCTGTCAACCGTTGGGACAGATGATCGCCTTGCAGGTGTGGGACAACACCATCGGCTGATCATCAAACCCGACGCTTTCCATGTCAGCATATTATTCCAACCTACCTTGGCGTTCCTCGATCGTGTGTCCGAGGTTTTACCCTCGGGTGTTGAATCTGTTCAATCCTCCAGTGCTGTGCTCGACGATTTCGTTTTGAAAGTGTACTTACCACAACTGGAAGACAAAGTTTCATCGCTATTCCACCAAGCTGTGACAGGTTAACATTTTGGCAAACTTTTCTACAAGCGTTTGATCGAATTTTCTTTACAGGGCCGGAGGCCTTCCAAGCAGATCCATCTTCTTCGCGCCTGTCCCCTGAACCGCTCATCAAAGCCAGTACGCAATTGATGGCGTTGATCAACTCTCTTTGTGCTATGCTTCGGACGACCCCGTTCCATCGAGAGAACTATTCACGGCTGATTCTTGGTGTCATTATCCAGTTCTATCAACGTTGCAGCGATCGATTCCAAGACCTTGTTTCCCTGTCTACTCCTGGAAGCAGTGACTTAGATAGCCGAGTAACATTGGCTGCTCAATGGGCCCAGAGGTCAGAAATGAGTCCTTGCCTCAACCAACTCTCTGCTACTTTGGTGAGATTCTATTAAGTCGGATGCTGGACCTTACCCAATATATTTATCTCAGGAAAAGGATGTCGCGCAACAGCAGCAAATGTGTCGTCAAGAAACACATCTAGAGGTGCAGCTTCTAGGACAGGGGACAGTTACGAAGAGTGACATACTGCCATCACCCAGAAGCCATTCTCTATTAGGGACCTTGTATCGCAGTCTGGTAAGCTACAGAAATCGATCAGTCAGATACGCATATTGATTTGCTGTAAGACATGGTTCACGACGGAGCTGGCCGCCCTGAAATCATCTTCAGAAGAAACACTATCGCCCACATCCCCATCCGATCCCGATCCATTGGCTGGTGCCACAGCTTACACGCCCTACTTACCTATCATGGCTCCGACTTTGCCAACCGAACAGCTGAAACTCCCGCTTTCAAAAGAAATGGCCCTGTAAGCGAGTTCGAATACATTTATCAACAGACAATCTGAACATTTCATAGACGGTTCCAGGCGTTACTCAAAACCTACGAACAGCTTGCCGAGGCCATTCTGCACACTATTCGCATCGACATGAGATGCCGCACTATTCACTATCTGGATTCTGCTATGCGCCATGTAAGCTCCATGCAAAATTCGTATGTGCCTTGCCTAACAGCTATCAGGGCAATTATCACATCGACCATGAAGCTGGCGAACCAGACCCTCATGTGCTTGACCTCAATGCTGAGTTGGGCCAATGTGACGAATTCATCTCGACAACACTTCCAAAGAAGGAACAACAGTGAGCTACTTAGTGCTTTCCCCTAGTAATACTCAAACCTTGCCCCAGGTTCGTGTTCGTTGGTCTCGGACATTTGATGGAGCATCTGCTTATTTCCAATGCCCGCCATCTGCGACTTGTGAACCAACTTGGTATCAAGAAAGTCCTCCGCAACATCTTAGCGCTGCAACAAAGCGTCAAAACCTTGACGAATGAAGAAAGGAACACAGACTTCAAACGAGCCAAAGAGTACTATGCATTATTTTTCATGCCTCCTGCAGTCAGTATATCTACTCGATTTATCTTCAGCTCACTTATCAGTAGCTACTTGTTAGGAAATGCTAGACGGCATTCGGAAGAAGCAGTCATTCAGTTTCGATGAGTACAAAACAATGCTTGATCTACAGTGCGGTGTGGCACAGCACTCTGGGGGTGCCGGGGCCCCAAAAGCCAATGATCGCAATTATAGTATGTATGTCATTGACCTGCATGGGCTAGAGTTGGAAAGTTCTGGGGATGCATAAAGAATGAGATCGACTTAGGTCGCCACCGTGTATTTATTATTAGGAGCTTTTTTGTATAATCCTTCTATTCCCTGCATTTTGCTTATGCAATTCCCCGTTTGCGCCATCCTGCCCTGCATCGCTCATCCATGAGAGGCTGGAATCGTCAACTGGCGGTAACCGATTTGCGCCATAACGGATATGGGATGAGATCGCGCTTGGATCAAGGGTGACGTCGTACCATCCAGTTGGCTGGCTATTAGGTTCTCGTGTCTGATAGTAGTATGTCAGAATCGGCATTCGGCCAAGAAGCTCTTGATAGCGCTTCCGAAGCCAGCGACTCGGCATATCCGAGTGATTTGGAGCTGCTGGCTGAGAGTCTCCTTGCGTTGCAGCTCCTCTGGCACGTCGCGGAATAGATAATGGCTTCCACGCAGGACCTGCTAGCTTTTGTACTTCTTCCAGCACATTGCTTTCCTGCAAGCCAAGTCCACGAACACCAGCTCGAGAGACGCTTTGTTTATCACTTGCGGCGGGCGTTGGATCACCAAGTTCAGATATTTCCTTGACGCACAGCTGCACGGGTGGAATAACCTTCCGCCACTCCCTGGTGAAATAGCGCCATCGTAGATTGACTTCTCGGCGTTTACTGAAAGGTCCAAGCAGCCGCGCTTCTTCCGAGGATGGGTCGGCGCGCTTTGGTAGGACAGGCGGAGTTTTGATATGACTCTTGTCCAGTGCCTTCGTGGTACGGGAATGCGTCGAGGTAAGCAAGGCAGTCAGCTCGGGAGAATACACGGGTGGCCGAGATCTCTCTCTGCCGGGGATTATTCGCGCAGGGAGTGGAGCTGTAGTGTCCGATAGAATAGGCTAAATGAAACGGTGAGTGCCGAGTAAAGACAGCAGCAGATCCAAGAGGCCGACCTTCATGATATCCCACCGAAGCCCTCCTTTACGTCCATAAGCCACGTCCAAAATATGTCGAAATGCGTCAATGTTGCCTTCAAGTGCTTTCCCTAACATTCGGACATCCTGTTGACTTGAGCTCCAAATTAGGTATTCAATCGTTCATTACATACTTTTTGAATCCTCTTGAGCTTTCTGGTTCGAAGTCCCGTGCGGTTTTTCGTCTCATTCAGCGATCGAATATCATTCTGAGCTTTGATGCGAAAAAATTGGCTGAGAAAGTGATGTGGGTAAAATGTTTGATTTTATTGTATAGATAAACTCACCGCAGATAATCGACTGGCAGAAGTCTGATCTGACGCAAGTAAGCTCTGTAAAAAGGAATCACGGTAGAATGGGAAGCATTGCTGAGAGGCATGGCGAATAGGCGCCCGTCATGGCACTGCATAATAACGTCTGTTCGCTGAGTCACACAGGGGGCATTGACCGATTCTAGCCAGAATATCGGACAAAACACCTTGAGCCACTACATCATTGACAATTGTTGTTCTCGACGTCGGTGATCTGCACTACACCCTTCGACGCTCTTCAACGTTTCAACACCGGTCAAATCGTATGTTGTACATACCCGGTACCGACGGGTTAAACTCCGTCCTTAGCCTAAAGTTTAACCGCTCACACGGAGTTACTCTGGACGATATCGATGACAACGAATGCTGGTGGAAACCTTGTGGGCAGTAGGACGCATCAACGTTGCATCAACCGCGGAACA
>JACXVL010000561.1:0-27080 GCA_014898675.1 Athelia sp. TMB
CCTTCAAGCTCAAGGCTATCAAAAGGATTGTAGTCCACAGGGCCAGCCAAAGGGTCTGGAGACGAGGTTGTAGAGGGATAATCATCAGGGAGTGGAGAGGGACTGCGCTGCCTGTGCCTGCAACTGCGATCTATCTTAAATATTCTAGACCTTGAGGGTGCAGTAGGCGGACTGGGAGGTGGTGCAGACTCATCAGGCGACGGAGTTCTAGGGGGTAAAGGCCCTTGAACGTTGCCAGAAGCAGTGGAAGAGCCAGAAGAGTCAACAGGCTCAGAATCATCAGAAGACTCAGATGATGATTCCGAAGATTTCTGTGACTTGGATGGTGAAGGCGAATTGCAGCGTGATGATGATGGACTGGGCTGCCCAGAGTGCGATGGAGGAGGTGGAGGGTGTGCAGGCGATGGCTCAGAGTCACTAGAACTCTCTGAAGACGCATCTGTGAGAGGTGGAGATGGTGGCAAGAGAATATTTTGTGGATCTGGAGCTGCTGGCTGCTCCAAACTGGACGCATTCTGCGAATTGTGATCAACAGAGTCGTCATCTAGGCCCTCCCAATTTGTAGAATGCGAAGGGGGCAAAGCATCGGACTCTAGAGCATCAGAGAGGCCCTCAAAGCGCTGGCCCTTCAAGCCAGGGAAGGATCTCTCATCAAAATCAGCTCTTTCAGAGATAATGACCTTGCCAGTGGCCAGTGAAACGAATTTCCAAGCCTTGTAGCCATCAGGGTAGCCAATGAAGACTGCCTTTTCAAAATGCGGACCAAGGGCAGTCCGCTTGTCCTTCTGCACATGAATATAGGCGAGACAACCCCACACTCTGAGGTGACCAACTGGTGGTTTGGACTTGTACCAAAGTTCATGAGGGGTCTTGCCATCAATGGGGGCTGCAAAACGTCGATTTAAGACGTGCACAAATGCTGCAAGTGCCTCCTGTTGGAGATCATTGACCCAGTGTCCCTACAGCACTCTACAACGTTCTAGCAACTTCTAGAACGTTCCATCAAGACTTGTGACAGTTCTGTGATGCCTGCATGTTCAGTTATTTATCTCCTTGTTGACCGGAGTTTTGGCTATTTATCTCCTACAAGTTCGGACTTTACACTAGCTCCTTGTACATCGGATATAGAGTAGTATATATGTCCTAGAAGCGACAGGAAGGTCTCTAGCTTCCTGATTTCGCTTCTAGGTGTGTTAGATAGATATTTATTGCAATGTATAGCTTCCTGATTTCGCTTCTAGTCTGCCTAAGCTGTCTGCCTTAGTCCTATAGCCTTTAACACGAGTAAATGTGATGTGAGCTCGTTGAATAGATGTAAAATGGTCTTTCAATGCCATGCTCCGCACAGAATGCCTCAAACTTCTTAGACATGTACTCTCCCCCCTTGTCATCTCGGAAAGCTGCTATTTCCAAGTCTAGCTGTGTTTCTGCCCATGCTTTATAACGCTTGAACAATGCAAAAGCACCAGATTTGTGTTTAAGAGGGATGGCAGCTTTGAATCGTGTCTGGTCATCAACAAAGACAATCCAATAGCGATGGCCAGCATGGGTAGGAGGGAGTGGGCCCTTCAAATCGGAGTGTACAAGTGCAAGAGGACGCTCGGACTTGATTGTAGAGGATGGGAATGGATTGGCATGCATCTTGCCTGCCAAACACGGCTCACAAATCGGATCTGCAGGAGCACTGGAGCTCACAACAAGGCCTTCAGTGCGATTCTGAGTGTGCATCTGCTTCAAATCCGCAAAATTGACATGCCCAAGTCGTCTGTGCCATAGGGAATAATCCATAGACAGTGTAGAGGCGATGTGAGCGTTTGCAGAAGCAGTATCAACGTCCCCAGAGAGATAAGCAGCCTTGCCAGGGGTCACAAAGGCGGTCAGAAGTGTTTGACCAGCTCTTTTAAACTCCAGAACGTCTTTAGCAATGTGTACAGCAAACCCCTTGTCCTGAGTGAGTGTCAGGATGGAAAAGAGGTTATTGCCAAGGTCTGGGACACATAGGACGTCTGTGAAAGCGAGCTGATGCGATGCTTTGCCATAAATAACAGGATTAAATAAACAAGTGCCAATGCCAGTTGACACCACACGCTTCCTTCCTTCCTTATCATCTGCCACCTCTACTGGAACGCAAGATGGTCGAAAATTAGAGAGCCAATGATGGTGCATTGTCATATGAGAAGTGGCCCCTGTATCAGCGTTCCAGCAATGAGTTTTTAGGATAGAGTGAAGTCGATGTAAAGGGTGTAAAATGATAGACAGAATGATACAGAGTCGTCCAAAGTGTTGCAAGGGATGCAAGGACAAAGATAGACGTGTTCAAGCGTCAAAAACTGTTAAAGGCTATAGGACAGAGGCAAACAGTATAGGCAACTAGAAGCGAAATCAGGAAGCTGGATTGCAATAAATAACTGTCTAACATACCTAGAAGCGAAATCAGGAAGCTGGAGTTCTTCCTGTTGCTTCTAGCACCTATATACTACTCTATATCTGATCTACAAGGAGGATATCTAAAGTCCGAACTTGTAGGAATGAAATCAACAAAACTCCGGTCAACAAGGAGATAAATAACTGAACATGTAGGCATCACAGAACTGTCACAAGTCATGATGGAACGTTCTAGAAGTTGCTAGAACGTTGTAGAGTGTTGTAGGGACACTGGGTCAATGATCTCCAACAATTGCATTCAAAGCCTTCATTGATTTTGTAAGATATCGATGATATCATTCAAACTCAAGGGATCAATGGATCTACTGGATTCATAATAGATGTGAAGCCTATACTGTTAAGGAAATGAATGGCAGTGAAATCACATTATCATAGAAAAGTGACCAGACCTGGAATCGAACCAGGGACCTCAGGGAATGTATCCTGATTTGCGCTCAGAGATGTTACCACTACACCATCTGGCCTTAGGGGTGCTAAACCTTTCGTGCCTACCCAATCTGGTAGTGGGATTGGTCAGATTACTGACAGTGGTTCCCCAGTTTAACATATACATTATAAAGAAGAAAGCCTGGGAGGTATGATACTTTTGGGACGATACTATTCTAAGTAGTTCATGTTACTGGACAGTGACCCAGTGTTTCTGCAACGTCCTACAACATCCTACAACATTGTAGAACACCCTACAATGCCCCATCAATGGTTTGACAGATCCATCATATTTATCTCTTTACTTCCTTTCAGTCCGGAGTTTTGATCTATTTATCCTACAGTCTCGGAGCTTTGCTATACTCCTTTCCTATCGGTTATATGACGTGTCAGTAGCTCTCCTTCCGCTTAGATAGGATGTAGCACAGTATATAAGACATAGAAGTGACAGGAAGAACTCCAGCTTCCTGATTTCGCTTCTAGGTGAATTTGTACACTATTGTGCTCAATGTAGCTTTCTGATTTCGCTTCTAGATTGCCTTTACTGTTTCCCTCTCTCCTATAGCCTTTAACAGTTCACAATGTAGAATAAAATTCAATAGATATATCTTTGTGCTCATCAATGGTTGAGTGATTCTCTATTTTTACTGGTGTATGATATTATGGTCAGTGACTATATTGAACTGATCCATGTTTAGAAATTTGATGGTCTACTTGTTAAAGGCTATAGAACAGAGGCGAACAGTATAGGCAACTAGAAGCGAAATCAGGAAGCTGGATTGAGCACAGTAATGTACAAACTCACCTAGAAGCGAAATCAGGAAGCTGGAGTTCTTCCTGTCACTTCTAGGTCTTATATACTGTGCTACATCCTATCTAAGCGGAAGGAGAGCTCCTGACACGTCATATAACCGATAGGAATGGAGTATAGCAAAGCTCCGAGACTGTAGGATAAATAGATCAAAAGTCCGGACTGAAAGGAAGTAAAGAGATAAATATGATGGAACTGTCAAACTGTTGATGGAGTGTTGTAGGGTGTTCTACAACGTTGTAGGACGTTGTAGAACGCTGTAGAGACGCTGGGTCACTGTACCTCAACATAATGTAATACAAGTAAGTGAGCATAGTCTGAATGGAGATATGTGCAAGTGTTTTTAATATTTTTGAGTGATAGAAGCTAACAGAAGCAGTAGAAAACATGATCTAGAGTCAAGGAGAGTGTAGAAATATAACATGAATCCTAATTATATTGTGTTATAGTATTTCGATATAAAAAAAAGCATGATTGAATGGACTTGAACATATTAATTTATTCATGAATTTGCAAGTTACTACACAAGAGTATACTAATTAGTCTATCTTATATCCAATGATATCAAGTGGTAGCTTCGACATAACTGCATTTTGACACAACTTGCATCTTGCTACTGCACTACAACATTGACCACATTCTTCAGGCCGTTGAAGAGGTTGTCACTGTCATCGCTTGTCATGGCTTCTATGACATCTGGAGGAAATAATGTAACGCCATAGCACTTTTTCAAAGAAAGCAATTCTTTGAAAAAATCCTTAGAGTTGGAGGCTATGGGAGTGTTGTGCTGAGGCACCTCTGTTAGCTTCTGTTTCACGGGTACGCATAAGCCAAAAGGATGAGCTTACCATGGAGTGCCAGAGCACCATGAACACAAGAATCAATAAATTTGATTGCACCATTAGCTGGTCAGTGTTGGCAATGTGTTTTTGTGACCGTGAATTTGGCAACCTTGCTTGCCATGTTTTGGCGTAACAGCATCACCATGCGGGCTTTTTGTTGTTGGTAGTTGCAAGAATCTCGCTAGCACTAACAAGATGTAGCCGTCTTGATCTTGTCTTCCTGCAAGTTGTTCCTCTACTGGATTTGCATACAGCACCCAGACCCGCTGAAACCATGGCTGTTTTAGGAGAAGATTAGTTGGAAACCATTATTTTATCAGCCTAGTCCCTCAGATATTAACCCCGGGAATGAGACTAGATAAAGATGTTGTTGTAGTAAGAAGCATGATGGACGGAGAGAGTGGCAGGTGCCGAGGTGTACAAGAGAAATAGGTGTCCAAGATTAAAATTGTTTATAGATGCCGTGCTCTTATTGTGCAAGCATGGTGCCTATATAATCTAGCACAGCCACATGTCAGTCATTTGTCAGCATGTTGACTGTGAAATTAGCTGATCACTCTCTTCTCTCTTCACCATCATGCCACCCAAGTCCAACAAGGAGTGAGTCCGTCTAGAATGGGAACAGTTGGCCAGGGTTGAAATTCAAGCCAACATTGCTCGTTGAGACTGGTACTGGGACTGATACAACTACCCCTCTACCTAGGTCGCCTTTACTGGAATGCGAGAGACTACTATCTTGGCCAGTGTCAGAGGCACACTTTCAGGGCCTTCCATGGCTTCCTTCTAACTGAACAAATAAGAGGGGGTGCATTCCAAATTTATTCCCGTGGTAGCGCATGAATTATGGCTGGCCGATTGAGCTGCACATGTAACTCACAAGTGTTCAGACTTCTCATATGCCTGGTTAGGCTCAGACATTGTGAATCTACCGGAGGAAAGCCCAGACACTCACTAGCTGGTAGGATCTCTACTGTCATCATACAGGATGAAATTGTGCGGTTTGAGGTGAGGATTCCACGTGAAGTGTTACTGGCACCATGCTTATGTTTCCGAGTTGAAGTGTTCATCTTATAAAGCTGATAACTTCTACATCTTGCTTCAAGCAACCTCCATCAGAGAAACACCTGAAATAATGCAATTCGAGCCAATGAAGGAAGAAGACACCACCATCACTATCACCTGTCTCATCACATGTGAGAGACAATCATTGGAATGGATTAAGACCCTTAAGGCACTTATTGTGCCATGCTTGGCCTCCAAGTTTCAGGGAACTCTACAGTAAGTGATATATCCATACCTTGATTGAGTTTGACCAATGACTATGACGAAGTCCTTGGGAACAAACACTCATTCCCGAATGAATTGAACTTGTGGTACTGGCACTGTTAGATGGCCTGGCTTGCAAATCTCAAATGTCCTCCAGTGATGTACGAAATTAATTACTTGACCAGCTATTTAGTGTGGAATAATTAATCATGGTGCCCATCTACAGGTGCAAATAAACAACAAGGGTTCCAAAGATATTGCTAGGTTTGTTATTATTATTGTAGCCAGGTCCACTATGTTGCCTGTCCTGCTTGATGTGGAACTCAGTATGGTGATCAATGGGCTCCGCAAGAAAATTGACATACTCCGCGCACAGGTAGATATGTCTTCCATTCACTCCGGCACAGTCAATATTAGGCCCAGTGTAGATGCCACTATGGTCGAGACCCTCCAACTTGTTGCTGGCATTCCATTGCAAAGTGGGTGAGCCTTCATGCCTGTGCATAGAGGACTCCACTGGTGTCTACTGCTTGTACGCCACAGTGATGCAACCGGCCATAGGTACATTTTTCCTGTGCTGGAAAGCCTTTTTATATCCTGATCTCATGGCACAGGTCTATTTTGATTTTAGACCCTACAGGCTGCCCTTCAGATGATGCTACCATGGGCAAAACACTGGAATGGGAAGGCCAAAAATTCATCTTGGAACCAACAATGGTATATGTTCTCTTCTTGCCATTCTGATCACTTGATGGACTGAATGCAACAGTTTGGGAAAAATATCAATTATAAATGGGCAGAGTGGCTTTCAGGAGATCTGCTCCCGAAATACATGACATTCATCATGCCAGTGTTGGCCCTGGACATCACCATGAGCTGAGCTCTGGAAGAGTGGCCTGGCTAAATGGACGGGTACACCACGGCCAACCCCAATATTTCTCGCTCGCAGGTGATCCTGGGCCTCCTACCGTAAAAATTCAATTGTTCATTGGTTGCAGCAGCCAGATTTATCATTCACTGAGTGGGCTGAAATGTGTGTGAATTTCTCAGATACAGGTATGTTATTTAATTTTAGGATTGATTAAAGAACTTTAGTGCTCCAATCATCTTGCAATAGAGCCATGCATCAAAGTTGGTGTTCTTGCCGAGGGTCTCAAGAGCAGCCTTTATGATTTTTTGTAGCAGGTGGCGATAGATGGGCACCTTGATGTATTTGCTAAAGCATACCCACCCTAGGGGTCCGTCTTCCTGTAGCACAGAGAGTGATGTACATGATGGGAGAATGCAATGTACATGATGGGAGAATGCAATGTACATGATAGGAGAATGCAATGTACTAATCTGGGCTTGTGCAATTTAAACTACGGGCAGACTAGTGCATCAGAGTCAAGATTGTCACCTGGATGTACGAAACACCTCACCTGAAGCACCCACAACACATCATCAATGGGGAATAATTTGGACTCTGTGAAGGTTTCCAGCAACAGGCTCGGGATGACGGCAAACTCCCTAGTGGTCTCATGTTCTGGGTGGCCCTGCCCCTCTAGTTACCGGCAAACACATCACTTGTTCTTCCGCTGCTGATTGGTTGGCACAGGGACTTCCACCTGCAAACAGTCATGTAGAGTAGCGGCAGTGACCGTTTTGTCGAACAACTGATTCAGCAGCTCTGGCTCTGAATATTTGTTTTTTGATTTCATTTGTTTTTCTTTTTGTAGACTTTAGTCAAGCGACTAGTCCTACTAGGACCCCTGTATATGCTGAAGAAGCATAAATACGAAAATCAGCCTTTTGGTCGGTTTCCATTCAGTGGAAATTTTGGGCCGAAGTGTCTGCATCGTTCTCCGATGTATGTTTTTTGGCCTTTCTCGTCAGCATAATGTATCTAACGTCGCTGGCGACAAATATCTTCAGCATAATGGTATCCAACCTCACCAAAGGAAAAAAAAACTGTCAGCACAATAGTATTGAACCTCGCAGGCGGCCAAAACCGTCAGCACAAATGTAGGGTATCAGTGAATAAAGAGTGGCATTAGGAAATGATAACTATGTAGAGTAGACTCGACCTAGATGAGATACAAGGCATGTAAATGAGTGACTCGAGTCTGTATAGTAATGATGTAAAAGAAAGAAGAGACATTAATGGTTTCGCCGCTTGAGATTAGTGACAAGTTGAGTCACTGCCTGGGCGATCTCGCCATTGGTGTTATGCAAGCACCGAGTTTCAAAAATTGCCCTAGCAGGTTGTCCAAGGGAGATGATGGAGGAAGTGACTTCTGAGAATGGTAAGGGCTGTATCTGAACCGGATATGTTGCTAGTGAGAAGAGAATGTTGGGTGCAGGTAAGTGAAGGAATGTCGAGCAGTCGAGTTTGGCGCAAGCCATGGAAGTGAATTTGTCGCGTGAAAATGGGCTAAACATTTGAACACTGATGTACAAGAGCGAGCTGAGATAGTCCGTAGAGACGGCCCATTTGTGCTTTGCTCCTTTGGCGTCAGTTTTAGTGTACATAGTGAGCACTAATTGCACGGGTCAATAATGAGTTACGGGTCCTGAGATGAACTACGAACCTTGAGCCAGAATCAACCGACCAGATGGATGAAGAGCAATGACAAAGGTATTACTTTTCAGTGGCGAGAGAGGGGTGACAAGGCCAGAAATGCATTTTTCGTGTATGTGCCAGTAAGGATTAAAGACAGCTTCTCGAGCCCTGTAAAACCTCTGCAAAGATAAGTGTTAGAGGATGTGTTGACCATATACCGAAAATAGTTACTTACCATGGCTTGTATATTGTGTAATGCGGTCCTGTTCATGGCGCGTGCTGTAGACGAGCTAGAGGATTCTGGTAGTAGAGGGACACCTGTATGGCGAACCTGGCGAACCACACCCGACATCGACTCTTTACCGCCATTGTCTGATGGTAGCAAAAGGGCTAAGTGGTGGATAACACGTTGGCAGAAGTCTATATAAGACTCTTTGCCATTTTCGTCCACTGTGGCTGATGACACCGACGAGCTTGCCATTTGCCGGCCTCATTGCCTAACAGCTGCAGCACAGAAACGTGTCTCATGCTTGAGCCGAATGTCAACAATTACTTCATAATTCAACCCAGACGTAGTGATCAATGGGATTCGAAGGTTGAATGTGACGTATAGTATAGTAAGTATTTGGTTATATCAAAAACTGGCTTGAAGGGGAACTTACATCACAAAGGGCATTATCGTGTATGACTGAATTGGTCCGAGTGAGATCAATATTGTTTTGAATGTCTTCTAGAGTGCCACAAATTTTGCCTATGGAACTCGAAGTTGAATCAGGCAAGGGTAGGCTGCAGGAAGATATTAGTGTTGCGACTTGGAAGTGGATAACTGTACCAGATTACTTACATAGTGTCCGATGCATCAGCATGAGCAGCCGTGAATGCTAAAGTTAAGGTCTCAACTGTACGTTCCTCGACTGCCGAGAGAGATAAGATATAAATGTTACAGTCCCGGACCGGTCCGATGGACACGACAACATGGGATCCTTGCAAAGCACGCAAAACTGCACAAAGTCCTTAGCTTTTGAAATGTCATATACTAGATACACTTATAATCATATACTGAATTTCTCAGATTTTTAGCATTCGTGCTCATCTCACAATTTGCGATGTGATCGGTCGAGTCAAAAATGACGGTTTCCGCGTCCTATGGACAACGTTGCCTAAGGCCCTAAAGGCCCCGCCGCGCACATTTACCGCTGCATTTGGTAAGCTCTCGCCACTGGCAAAATCTACCGGCTCTCGTTTACATCCAATTCTTAATCAAATTGCAAGCGGTAAGCTTTCATATGATCATGTATGTATATAGAAATATGCTGAGTACTTTATTATCGGGCGAATGGCTCGAGAACCGCTGTAGGAGGCGAAAAGAAAGTTGAAATCACTGAAATGGCCAGAAAATCACATTTGCAAAAATTCTACACCTATCTACATCTAACAGAATTCTACCAAAATTTAGAGCCATGTAGATATGATGTGTTTGTAATGCATGTAAAAATCACAGGCAAAACCGCTCAGCCATTGTTGAGAAATGCGTGTTTGCCCAAAGGACTGTGCCTGTCCATCGGACTGGTCTGGGACTGTATGCAGCAGCTCCTCCAACGAAGGTGCCGTGACTTTGTCATCATCACCAATACTGGAGTCACTCTCGGGAGGGTTGATTGCAGGCAAAGGGGCAGTACCGGAGTTGGCATCGCGAGGAACCACTTGTGTAGGGGAGGGCGCAAAGTTGATACCAAGTGTAGACAACAGCTCCTTGACGTCCTCGAGTGCTGAGGCTAATGTGAACTCCAGTTGTGCATGGGTCGGCCATTCCATTAAAGCAGGAATGTTGATATCATCCGAATGGAAATAAGTATGGTGATAGCCGGCAGCGGTTGCGTTCGCTTTCTCCTGAGACGAGAGATTGCTGAACTCACCCAAGAGCATGACATGCAGCTCGGGGATGAAGTGAAGGAAATCTAGCTGGGTGAAATCTTTCTTCAGCTTACGAGAGTGAAGCCAGGGAAGTAGGGGATAGTTGGGGTAGAATTGTCGGTGAGAAAGAATGAGGGACAGCAAGCTGTCACACATGGTAATGAAAATCTCGTAGGAATCACGAGAAATGAATTGAACATCGACTGAATAGTCTGGGTGTTGACTGATGTGAGAGTGCCACTCCGTGAGGAGTAGTCTCGCCCTCAAGACCATACAAGCACATTCGAGACGTCCAATGCTTTGATTTTGCCACATATTGATTAGCTCGCCCATAATAAAGAGATAAGTCGCAAGGCTACGGCGTTGTGGGAAGTGTTGACCAAGGAAACCAAGGGTTGCTGATGATAGTGTGCGAGAGGCTGCACGATCATCCTGCCTGTCTAGCTTCTCAACGTCTCGGCGGAACAATGACCCTAACACATGCTCTGCTATATCTCGTAGATGTGCAAAGAAAGCAGTGAAGTTGCCTAAGACGAGAAGGTGTGCACCAGTGAGCAGCTGATTCCGTGCGGTTTTTGCGCCGTGCTTTGCGTCTTGAACCACATTGCTTGGGCGGCGATGGCATGAGCACAGTGGGATGACAAGATCAATACTTGATTTTTTGGTTGGGCCGGCAATGTGATGGTGCATGTGATGTTCATGTGATGTGATGATCTGTTTGCCCAGGGAACACTCTGTTGCGGCGCCGTCAGATGACATGGAAAGTGGGGTGATGTGGCGAGAATGAAATGAGTCCATGATCAATGTATGATACTCGAAGAGCTTCGAAACACCCTCTTTCCCACTTCGTGGCACTGCCGTAATGACAATTGGAGGTATCTTTGGAAGCGGGATACCCAATACCCAAACACAAAGCTATAAACGATATTATGTCAGAAAAGTGGTTTTGTGTTTGCAGTGTAGTTGCCTAAACCTTTGATGCTTTTTCAACAGTTGTGAACAATGTGTCAATATCGTCCTCTCTATCAACTCGGAGAGGTTCCCCGACATTTCCGACCACCTGGAGGAATTCTTTCGATACTTCATATACAGACAGTGCCTTCTCCAACTCTGTATCATCGTAAGAGAGTGTCACTGGACCGTGATATTGCAGGTCATGTATTATCTTCACCACTGCATCAATGTTTGCAACATTAAATCCCAGTGCAAATTTGGGTGCCCGAGAACGAAGGTGTCTGTGTAATCATCAGCAGTGGCCTATACAGCTTAATAGACTTCAGGCGAACCTTAATGCTTGGTCGGTAGGGCCTGTGAAGAGAGCACAGAATTTGCGGTACATATGTGGAGATATTGTCGCCAGGATGTCGCATAACTGAGCAAAGACGGCAGGGTACTTCATGTTCTTGAGACTTTTCCCTGCCACAAGACACTCATGCTTCTTGACCATGGCCTAGACGAGGCCTAGAAATGTCTCTTGACCCTTGAAAGCTCCATTGATAGCTCCACGAGCAAATCACAGCCATGGACTGGTTCCTTCGTCCTAGAAAATGATGAATGCATTAGATAACTGAACAGAATAAGGGTCATAAGAGAACATACACTTTTGACAAGCTCTCGAACACCCTTGTATTTGAGATAAATTTTTCCAAGGTCAGAACACTAGTACATGATCGGAGTGAACCACATATGTTCCTCGGCAGGCATTAGGTGGTTGATCCGGGTCTGAAATATATGTGTGCGGTGCACACTTGAACAAGCATGGCATGGCTGGGGGTTGGTAGACGTGCTGTGGATGCCAGCGCGTGTCTTGCAATCAGTGGCAAAGACTGCACCAGCCATGCGGCTATTATGCCAGATGAATTCGGACTCTTCTTGGCGAAGAACTACTTGCTGCTCTGAAATGGAGAGATCCTTCCATCGTCAACAGCAAGGCTGCTCCAACTGCGAGCACCTCCGCCACGGCAGTGCTGCGCTGCAAATATGTGCTGATGCGAGGGTCGGTTTCCTTGGTCAAGCCAGGACAAGGGATTTCTGTATCAGCGCGGGGGGTGGTGTTGGCGTGGTGACCGTAGTGGTCATGGTAGGAACAAAACCATACATTGAGAGAGAAGTATAATGGGCCCGCGACCGCCGTGAGGTAGTGCAGACTGTGGAAGCCCTATGTTCCGACCAACGTTGAAGCTCGTAGAGCACTCGCATGGTGACCCAGTGATTGCATGATGAACATCGTACTCTTCGTGCATCTGCATGGTCAAATTCCGCATACTTGTCCTCCCGGAGAATCTTCTGCTGGAAGTTTCGAAGGCGAGAGCTGTTAGGATGAAAGCCTGTCTGGGCTGAGTGTCCTTTCAAATGTTTCTGGTGGCACCAGGATCTCAACTTTGGGGCACCAGGGTCATGGACCGAATAATAGCAAGGTTTGTCATCAGAGCTCAAATCAGAAGAGATGGCACGATGTTCAGGAGCCTGAGAGATTGTGATACTGGGATTTGAGGGAGTAAATTCGATTGAATTGCAAGAGACCATGTAAAATAACAAGTAAAGCAAGAAGTTACAAGTGCATAAACATGTTTCCCTACTTGCTGTTGGCACACATACATCCAGAGTCATTCAACTATACCCTGGAATTGCCAAATCATCCTGAAATGTTTCCAATGTTCCATGCTTTCGCAGCTGAGTTGTTCCTGCTGTGCACAATTAAAGCTCCTCTGCCGGTGTTGATGGAAGGCGGTTTGAAGGAAGATAAAATTGACAAGATAATTGATAGTCAGAAACGCAGCCATGGGCATCGGTATTTAGTTTGATGGGCTGGATATGGTCCTGAACATGATCATTGATTGCCACAACACACATGGGAAGACTGTGAGGCACCCAACCAGTGGTTAGAACTGGATGCCTGAATACTAATGATATTGCTGACATTCTGGAATGTGTTTCTGTATTTAAAATATGGGAGGGTGTACAGTGCCAGACAAGCAAAAGCGACAAGTTTATTTCCGGCTGAACGTGAATTTCTATCAAAATTCTGACTTCAGATTCAAACTCAGGAGGTCTGAAATAGCCTAAAACCGATTTTTCCTGGTTTTTTCGACGAGAAATGAGGGGCGGCCAATTTTTGAGAGCAAAATTTGGAACTTTTAGTGTACATAAGCGCGAGCTAATCTACTTAACGAACTCCACCGGCCTCAAGATGCCTGATAATGGCTTGTGGGGCGACCCTACGATGAGATTTCTGTTCATTAACAGCCCAGGCTGCAAGGCTACCAGTTATCCCCTGTCAATATGCATCCATAAACCGCCAGGATCTGTTGAAAAACCTTTTAATGACTTCAACTGGGCAGGCATTGAGGCAGTCCAAAGCCACAGTTTTGGCATGTTCAAATTTCTGCTTGTAAACCTCCCGGTATCGGTATTTGACCCATCCCCAATACTAAATCTCTGTTAATAACACAATTTGGAGCCAATTATTAAATAAAACTGACCATCTCAATTAGATTGAGCTCGCAGTGAAATTTTGGGAGAAAAATGCACCAATGCCCACGGAGTTTGATTTTTGTTTCTAGCAAGGACTCTTGATCACGGAAATCAGGTTGCTTGCTGAGCAGGCGAGCCATGCAGCAAGTATCATTCTCGAAAGGGCAAACAGGTGAGCATTTGGCTTTCATTCCACTCACATCGAAACCACGTTCAGTCAGAGTTTGTTGAAGTCCCTTTGCAAGCCCATCGTCGGTGGTCATCTTTTGTGGCATTCCCCGCAGCTCCACCACAGGATTGGTGTCCAGAATCACTGTGTCATGCTGTATGCGCTGCTTTCCGCCATTTGACTTATTCATCTTGAACGCACGCAATGCATCATGAGGCAAAGCAGCATGTGCCCTAAGACATTGTAATGTGAGAATATGAACTCAAAAAAATATTAGAGCTTATGACGACTGGTCAAAAACAAACAGTGCAGTGCAGTCAGGATGGGCCTCCTCGAAAATATCAATTGCATCATCAACTTGTTTCAATAGCTGTTTGTGATCCCACCATGGGTCACCTTGAGATCCAGGATAAATTATTTGCCTCGCATCTTTGATGATTTTGCCATCTGAGTCTTTGATGACCAATCGTCCATTTTCCTCCTCGACAAAGTCCGAGACATGAATGAGGCGGCCCCGACTCTTCTTCATTAGCTTTTGCTCGCCAACCCGAAGCCTACACAATTTTTAGATTTATGGCTAGTGAATAAAAACAAAAACTCGCCAGACACTGGACTTGTACTCCCCCGCATGCATTGTGCTCTCGTCTTGCATAAGTGCAATAATTCTCTTCTCACCCGGAGCAAGATCAGGCTCAACCCTCTCTAGATTTGGCCCAATGAAGTGCACCATGAGTCTCTCATACTGAGCCATAGCCGGAAGAAAGACATCCTGTCGATATTTGACAACGTCGGGGCGCTCGTGGCCATCCATGTAAACTCCTTTCTTGAGCCGAGTGCGACACCAGCCAAGTTTGATCAACCATCGGCGGGCCGTGCGATTAGAAATCGACTTGTCGAGATTGATGCACAGGGATGGAAAGATCTTCTCGTTAAGTTCATTTTGAAATCGTGTCGGTGTGACCTCACCAGAAGGGAGATTGGTGAGATAGTGCCGAGCTGCAGCTTGCACTCTTTCATCATTGAGCAGCGACTGGCCACGATCCCCCCCTCGACCCTGCGGAGGAAGACACTCAAACAATTGCCAGTGGCGAGCAAGTGCACGAACTTGTCGGGCAAAATGCATGCCCTCGCCGGAATGCCATTGCCTTGCGATTTCAGTGCTAGCAGTGATCCGGCCATAACCCTTCAAGCGCAGAGTCGCGAAGTTGTGAATTACGATCAACTGGTTGATCTGAGTGAGTGATGCATGATCCTTCTTGAATGCCTTCAATTGATCTTTCGCCAGCTCTCGCAATTCCTCCCAGCTTCGAATCTCCGCCTGTGCTTTAGGCTCGGCACCTCCAGCTTCAAGTGCAGCCACATCCCCGTCATCTTCTTCCCACTCTGCCAACTCCTCTTCCAACAATTCATGCTGCTCGGTCTCATCAAGCACAGCTAAAGGCCCATCCACATCGTCTTCAGGGTCTTCCGATCCAGAATCCACTTGTGAATAGGACATGGTACGAGGGATGACATGTGGTGGTGAGGATAAGGTGTTGTGTGCCGGCGATGGGTCATGGGGTGCAGGTGATGTGTTGCGAGTGCTGGAGGGGCTTGTTATAGTTGAAGGAGGGGCTGTAGGGGGCACTGATGATGATGGGGTGTATGGTTCGTCCTCGTGTTCTTCTGATAAGCTGTTATTGACATTTTTGTGGGTCGATGATCGTGATTGCACCCATTCTCGTACATCGAGTTGACCAACCAGTTCTCTCTTGCAACGGCGCTGGGTACGCGACGATTGATTGGCCAATACTGGGCCAGTTACATAGTGCTTTGAACGATTCCCTACCCATAATCATCAGCACTGTATCATCCAGTCAATACAGCTTTGAATCTCACCTTGTGTTCTCCTTCAGATCTCCTTCTTCTGCCTTGGAGGCGTCCAATCAGCCTCATCATCTGGGAGATCCAGTTCTTTTCTCATATTCTCCATCTGCTCATACAGCTCGTCTTCTGCATCTGAATCAATTTCAACATCCTCTAGCTCCCCATCTGAAGCATCCCCATCATTCCAAGCAGGTTTCAAACCTGCATGTGCATCCCAGTCATTTCCCAAGTCGTCATCAGAGTCAGACTGATCATCCAGCTCAGGTAAAGTATCAATTTCATTGCTAATAACTGGTTTTTGATTTCGCAGTCCCGAGATGTTTTGGTTTCAAGCTCGTTTAGCAGGGCGGCCGCGGCCAGATGCTTTCGGAGGCATGATAAGATGGTGTGCCACAGCTACGGAATTTTCCCCCCCCTCCACATCCGCTCGTACAAACCCTTTGTAACTTCAGAATCATAACATACTTATCGAAAGCTATTGATTGCGCATTTTTTGACGATTTACGGAGGCAATATAAGGGGTTGGCCAATTTTTGGGGGTCGAAAAAGTTATTTTCATTAGTTTACAAGAATCGGCTCGTGTAGATAATTCATAATAAATCTAATTAGAATTGTTTAGCAAAGAAATGGACAATTTGATAAGCCGGAGAGTGTGCAATAAATGGGGTGCAAAATTTGTCGTTTTTGCTTGTCCGGCACTGTAAGCATACACTTACTAATATTCCCAACCTAGCTATATCTCAAATCCCATGACCCTGTCCTATTTCTTTCTTGTCCCTTCTTATCAGTGTTCCTATTGGATGTTAGGCTTCCTAGGTGACCTTGGGCTACCTCAAGGCCCCACAAGATGTCACCCCCTGTTATCTTGAGGTAACCTTCACCTCACCTCCCAGCAACACTACCTCCAGGTGTCCAGATTCGTGGTGGTAGTGATATAGTATGATTTTATGCATTTAATCTATTTTAAATGGTGGCTTACAGAGGTCTGATTGACCCAAGTGGAGTGAGTGCTCCCCTGCACAATGATATAACCATATCCAGCACATAGTATTATTCCTTTGCTTTCTGTGGCTCCGCTATCATCGGTCTGTGAGTGTCACACGTGTTTGAAGCTCTGTGCTGCCCTTTTGGGTGCCAGCATGGCCACCAGGTCCCAGATCCTGCCACTTGTGCATGGCATCTGAGAACTTGTCATTGTATACATATGGGGGATCAAGAGTCAAGCCATTTGCACCTTGTTTTACACTCTTGCATCCCCCGTAGTAATTCTTCATAATTTGCTGATAATTTTCACTCCCTACTTACACTCTCGTGCCCTTCATTAGCATAGCAGCTGTAAAATTGTGACCCTGCCTCCTCTGCCCTGTAGTGTAGCATTGTACTGTCACATCTTATACAATGTATTCTTGTTTTTGTGGGCCCCACCACTGCTATCAAGGCAGGGCCGCACACCCGCTACACACACGGCCCAGAATTTGAGGGAGAAGATCAGGGATATTTTGCGCCATATTTGCGCCACGGCTCTCAAATTGACATTTGGGGAACCCCATGTATGCTGCTTGATGTCTGGATTTGATATGGCCTCGACTGAAATTTAAGTCCTCAAGGCAATTTTGTAACCCCAGCCACCCAGCACCGGGATAACAACACAGGGGTAGGGGGCATTGTCAGGGGTCCTGTTTGGCTTGGCTTTGGACTTGGCACAGTTGGCTTGTGGTTTCCCACCGGATTGTGGCAGACTGTGGCAGCACTAGGGCAGGAGCAGGGCAGGGCAAGGGGTCGGCCTGCATAATACTCATCAAAGTGTAATAATCTGTGAAGAGTATAGAGTGAAAAGGAGGAAATCAATGTAGCTACCACACCAACTCCAGCTATCACTGAGGCCCTTCACCCTTTTAACACCGTCTCTGGTTTGGGGTCTGAGGCTGACAAGGTCAACGAGAGAAGCAAGTGTGTCCGCCTGCTGTCATATCGTGATATTGGTTCATGATTGGACTGATAGAAAAAGGCAAGAAATCTCTCTAGAAGCATTTATTTGGGAATTATACAAAGACAATTAAATCCCAAAAGTCACATGATCAGTTGTTCAAGTTTGTCAAGACGTCATTTTCCCTTGCTCAGGATGATTTATGACTGCCAATTCAAGGAATTACAGTCAGCCTATGCTAAGTCATTCTTTACAAAAAGAATAGAGCAATCAAAAAATAGCTTCAGGCCCTTCACCACATTTATTTTGGAACCACTGGCCATTCATGACAAACCGGCAACCTAAGGAAGTTGAAAGACATGGACATCCCCGGAATTCACAGTTTCTCCAAATTTAAACCACATCGTATGGCATCCTGGTCAGCCACCATTGTAAGAACACATGCTGCCACTGGTGAAAAGTTTAATTCATCCCACTTTCAGCTGAACTGATGGACTAGAACCAAAATCATCAGAAGGTACATCTGCATTATGTCACCCACTGAAATGAAGGGCACCAAGTATAATGGACAAGCTTTTAGAAGGATCATGGAGATTAATGAAATTCTGAAGGGTGCACCAAGTGAACATTGTAATGTGCAGATTCCCTCTTCCATCAGATCACAGTAAATCATCACGCAGTAACAAGCATGGCAATCTCTTCAAAGCTTGCCGTGTGGCGGAAGCTGAGTTTGAGACTATTGAAAGGAAAGTCTTCAAGGAAGTTTGGCTTGAATTCTATGGGTGGGAACTTACCATGTGTTTGAATCTGCCGGATGAGCTCAAGGTGGACTGACATCCCGGAACTGAGCAAGGGAGATCAGTGCCGCATCTTGCAGGCACCATCCGAAGCATCAAGAATAAGCTTTCTGGATGGAAGCGGTCCCGACTTTGTGATGAAGTGGATGGCGGAAGGGTGGCTAGTCATATCCCCTTGAACTATCTGACGGATTCCTACTGTTCCCATGCAAATTGTGGTGCTTGCAGGGTACTCCAAGACACTCTCACCATTGAGAATGAGTCTATCCTCACAATTCCCAAACCTCTTGTTCATGAGGGGGAGCTTACTATGACTTTTGATGACTGGTTTTCGGCTTTCCATCATTTACTTAGCCTCATCAAGACTTATCTTCCTCTTGAATTGCCTATGTGGGAGGCCCACTTCACTCGGATCCTCAAAGCACCCAATCGCTCCAAGCTATGGCCCGTCTGGCTAGCTCACAATGTTGATATCCGTCAGCACGCTGTTGTCGACAAATTTGACCTGTCAGTTTTCCAGCTCGAAATCTGGAACGACATTGAGACACAGCACAACAAAAATGCCACTGTTGAAGCTGCGAAACGTGAATTCCATACATGGGCATCAAACCACTGCACGTCGTGACGACCACCCCTTTCCCTCGAAAAAATCCGCTACCTTCAGCAGCTCTAACCACTCAAACTCCTCATTTGGTTCCCGCCCCTTCGGGAGCACATCTTCCTTTTGCAAAAACTCCAGTGGACGGTGCTTCGTCTGCGGCAGCGCGGAACCAACCCATGTCATGTGCACATGTGACGCCAAACAATTGGTCAATGGTTGCGGGTGCCACATCCGAGAGCGGAACCCATCAGATGCCACACAATTTGATGCGGCAGGGAATACTTTCTGCTACGCATGGAATGGCCGACGTAGCTGCCAGTCAGGCCAATCGTGTACTCGCAGAAAGCACTGGTGCTCACTTTGCAGGTCCCCATCCCACAACGCCCAGACGTGCAGTGCCATCTGATTTTCTTTGCATAAAAACCTCACTCCGCGCCAATGCCTGGCATAATGCCCTCGCACATGCCAATCTTCTCGAAAAGTATTCTGATATTCCCATTGGTATCTGTAACGGATTTGACATGGGCATTACAAGCTCTATTATTCAAACCTTCACTCCACCTAATCATCCTTCGGCTATGGCTCATCCTGATGCCATTACTAAATACATTAAAAAAGAACTCTCCGAGCGGTGATACATGGGGCCATTCTCGCAGTTTTGACTCAAACTCATAATCGGGCCTTTCTGCACTTCACCCCTTGGCATTGTCGACAAGGTGGGTTCCCCTGATGAATATCATATGGTCCAAGACTTCTCGTATCCGCATAACCATCCATCCATCCATTCCATCAACTTCGAAATTGATGTTGACTCGTTCCCATGCAAATGGGGTACCTTTTTAGAGATGGTTCTGCTGGTCATGGACGCAGCCCCCGGAACTGAAGGTGCTACTCTCGATGTGGACTCAGCTTGTTGGCTCTGCTGTATTCTACCTTCACAACAACCAATTTTTGTCGTCATGTAGAAGGGTCTATTCTACATTAATCACTGCGCACCATTTGGCACAGCCAGCTCTGGCAGGGGTGTCTTTGGCCACTTAGCAGATGCCATAGCTGCCGTTTTACATTCTCGAGGCCTCGGCCCCAACAAGAAATGGGTTGATGACTTTGTTTTCCTATGTTCCCTCATTCCTGGAACCGTCAACCAATATATGTACAACATCCCTGATATCTATGCTGTGGCTGAAGAGCTTGGCTGGCCCTGGAAACCTTCCAAAACACGTCCATTTGCAACACAGTTCCAATATCTAGGATTCATTTGGGACCTCAAAGCTAAAATGGTGCAGATTCCAGATGAAAAGAAGTGTCGCTATTACGAGAAGCTTCTCGCTTGGACAGCTAACAAAAAACTTTCCCGCAAAGACACTGAGTCTGTGCTGGGTACCTTGGTGCACTGCTCTCTTACAGTTCCGGATGGATGTTCCTGTCTTCCAGCTATATCGCGATTTACATCATCATTCTCTCATCTTAGCTCTCCTTTCATTCTCTGAACACCCAATGCCACGGTCCTGTCTGATGTCGCCTGGTGGCGCGAAACATTATCCCACCCTTACTGTGGCTCATTACTCGTTCACCCTCCCACCCTTTTGGAAATTGAAATCTAGGTTGATGGATCAACATCCTGGAGCATTGGAGTGGTTTTTAACGGAGAATGGGACACTTGAAAGCTATTGCCGGGTTGGAAATTGGATGGGCGCGAGATTGGATGGGCTGAGATTGTCGCTCTTGAACTTGTGCTCCGCCTTGCTATCCTCCGAGGACACTCAAATTGCCATTTCAAAATTCATTCCGACAATCAAGGTGTTATAGGGGCCTTGAATGCTGGAAAATCTCGTAATTCCCAGCAGAATTCTGTTCTACGCCAGATTGTCACACTGATGCGGGAACACTCTATTTGGATATCATCTACTTATGTCCCCTCCAAAAAGAATCTTGCAGATATACCTTCCCGAGGCCTCCCCTGATTCAATCTCCCCCATTCATTAACTACTTTTCCTATCCCTCATTGTTTATGCCCTTTTGTTTTACCCAGTCCCAAAATCTTGTAACCTACCTCATACTCTTACTGTAATAACTTCTGCTAGTTACTCACCAAAATATAATGGACAAAGGACGTGAATAGATCGATAGTGATAGAGAGAGATCAAGACTGCTTATAGAGAGCTGAGATCTTAGTCTTTAACGAAGTGAATTAGACTGGGGAGTCTCCCAGCAGTCGTGCCTCTATATATACATGATGCTATGTGCTATATCCTATGGAGAATACGTCTACGCTGTATGCGATAGAGTGTGATATAAAATAGTGTAAAATATAAGGAAAATGGAAATTTGTGACACTTACTAAACACAAAATACAACTATGGTAGAGGATGTTGATATGGCTGTGGTGCGGGACTTGCCTTTTTGGGACCATCATTCTTTGTCTTACCATGATCTCGCTTGAATATACATCTGCGGGTATCTTGGCTCCTGGTATCATGCCTGCCTCGTCTCTCATAACTACCTCAAAGCTCACCACGGCACCATCACAGTCTCCCCAAAAACCTTCCGTCCAAGCTCCAAAGCCACCACCATCTCCTGCGCGATCATGTATTTTCCGCGACACATGAGGCATCTCCCACCCACCAGCCGGGGCCTTAAAATTGTCCACACAATTCATGGCGAATGTTGAACATGTGTTGAGGAGCGGCTGGGCCAACAGCACCCTTTTGGGCTACGGGCGGGCGGTAGAGAGATTTGCAAAGTTTTGCGATGGGGAAGGGCTACTGGCGAACGAGTTCCTACTTGCGCATTTGCCGCATCCAGCATTGGCAAACATGCCGGCTCAACGGCGTGTTATAACATAGCCACCCTGAAAGCCTGGCATGTTGCCCAAGGGGCTGAATGGCACGGTTGTCAACAGCTCCGCTACATACTCAACGGTGTTGATTCCCTTGTGCCTACTACTTCACAGTGCACACCACGGCTGCCAATAAATATCAAAATGCTTCAACTGCTTCACGCTCGTTTGGATTTGGGCAACCCATTTGACAGTGCAGTTTTTGTGTGCGCATGCACCACTTTTTGGGGGCAATGCAGGCTCAGGGAGCTCCTTCCTACTTCCCCGACGTCCGATCACGCCCTTCTACCTTCCTGATCTCATTTGTGTCGCTCTCACAATGGTCGCGCTCACATCCTGCGGCTACCGCGTACAAAGACACACATGTGGGGTGATGATGTAGCTCTTGTCTCGCAACTGCATCCCATCTGTCCACTGGCCGCAATGGACAACCACTTCCATATCAACCAGCTATCACCCTCTTCCCCTCTGTTCAGCTATCCTTCCAATTGGTGTACAGCACCCCTCACAAAGTCCAAATTCATAGACCGCTGCAACATGATATGGTCCACCGAAGGCTATCCGTGCTCAACAGGTCACAGTTTCCGAATCGGCAGCACAACAGAGCTGTTGCTGAGCGGAGTTCCTCCCAATGTGGTCAAAACACTAGAGCGCTGGTCCTCAAATGCTTTTCATCGCTATTGGCGCTCACTTGAGGACATCGCGCCCATGTACGCTGTGAACAGCCATCATGATTCTCACAGCCGTCCGCCAAAGCACTATGCACGACACTGAATCCATCCGCCGGTCACTTGGGCTCCATCCACTGGCTCACTCCACCGGCTGTGCGGCTTTCTTGGGCTAGCCGTCTCCGCGCTCCATCAGCCCTGTGACCTGGACCTCCGTGAAACACGGTTTTGCGGAGCTCTCCACTCCCAAATATATTGTGCATGTTTCCTTCCTGAACCGAAATCAGAGTGCAAGAGGCAACTCCACTACCAAAGAGTCCCCTCAAGAATGGACAGCCACCTCTGTATCTGAACCCTATAGAACCCACCTCTATTTCTCTGCCCCCGAATAACCAATTGACCTTTCAAACCTTCTATTCCAATCACTGATCAATTCCAAGACAAAAAGAAAGAAGAAACAAACCTTGAAGGATCGGGAAAAGACTGGCTCATAGAAGTCTTAAAATCCTGATTCTTCCATTCTTTCATTAAAGAAGGACAATTAAAATAATGAAAGCTGACATGTGACCAACTACAGTCACCTGACTAACAGATGGGAGAAACTGAAGACAGACAGGATAGAATAATAGAGATAAGAAATTCATTTCTCAGATTTACGATGCAGTAAGTACCACCAGGATGCTGTAACAGCTTCTGCTAGTTACTCACCAAAATATAATGGACAAAGGACGTGAATAGATCAATAGTGATAGAGAGAGAGAGATCAAGACTGCTTATAGAGAGCTGAGACCTTAGTCTTTAACGCAGTGAATTAGACTGGGGAGTCTCCCTGCAGTCGTGCCTCTATATATACATGATGCTATGTGCTATATCCTATGTGCCCAAATGGAATAACTGCAACAGTGTGTGCTCATATCAAGAGCTGGACCAATGGCAATAGTCCCTGCTATCTAATGCCCATGCGGAAGCATCAAGTGACTAAGATACGATGCGAGTATGATGCAGAGTATCTCCTTGATTGATCCATGATCCCCAAGGTATAACCGAGGTATCTAATCTAGTGATCAATAGATCCGATGGTGGACCTGTACAGGTTCCCACGGTTGAAGTATGTAACTGGTACCGTGATGAGAATGTGTCTACGCTGTGTGCGATCGAGTAAGATATAAAATAGTGTAAAATATAAGGAAAATGGAAATTTGTGACATTACCCCCTCTTCAAGCTTTGAACTCCAGACAAAGGTTAAGTCTCGGAAGCCATACAATAAATGGCCGCTGAAAGTGTTCTAATAGCTTTTGGGTGGGTGGCATAAAACTCTTTGATTGCATCTTGTGCATGAGTGAGGTTCTCATAGGGTTCCCAAGAGTTGTCGTTGTGACCATAACCCTTCCATCGTACATAGTACTGAAGTTTCTTCATACGACCAGTGCGTCGAGATTGTAAGATTTTCTCAACTTCAAATTCTTCTTCTCTATCGCAAGATCCTTGGCCGAGAACTTGTTAGTAATAGGGAAGAAGTGTGCTCTCTTCGTGAGCCTGTCCACTACAATGCAAATAGTGTTCAATCCTTCTGATTCTGGCAACTGAGTGATCAAGTCGATCGAAATGATATCCCAAGGTCTGTGAGGTATGGGATTCGATATAAGCGGTCCATAAGGCTTTTGCGGACGATTCTTCATCCATTGACAAATGTCACAGCCTGAGACATAGCGTTTAACGTCTGTGGTCAAGCCTGGCCACCAGTAATTCCTAGAGACTATCTCATAAGTCTTCCATCTGCCTGGATGTCCTGCTGACGGTAGATCGTGATGCATATGAATGATCTGGCGTCGAAGTTCTTCATTTTTGGTCTTGGGTATGTAAACCTTTCCTCGGAATAAGAGTAAACCATTCTCGTAATTCCAATCCTCCAGTGATTTCTTAAATTCTCTGGGTCCTGATTCCAGTAAATCCTTGTAACCTTTCGTTACATCGTCCTGCATTAGTGCTTCCTTGACCTCTCTTAGGAGTTTGTCATCGTCTATTGGAGCATCATGAGAGTTTCCGATCGCATGTATGGCAAAGAACTCTGGTTTGAGTAAAATTTGCTCAGAATTGTCGAATTCCCCTCTTCATGATCTGGCCTCCTGGACAGAGGGTCCGCGGTAAGCATAGTCTTTCCAGGTTTGTGTTTCAACTCAAAGTTGAATCATGTTAGGTAAAGCGACCATCTCGCTTGTCACCTGCTCAACTTCTGAGCAGCTTTGAAGTAAGTCAGATTCTGATGATCCGACCAGATCTCTGTTTTCATAGGATGTCCTTCTAAATGTTGTCAATATTCCTCTAAAGCGCGCATAATGGCCAATAACACCTTATCGTAAATCTCATAATTACACTTATGGACGTTCAGAGACTTAGAGGAGAATGCTACGGGGTGCCATAATTGATCATTTGGATCAAATTGCGATAAGACCGCCCCTGTTGCAAAATCGCTTGCATCGGTTTCCAACCAAAACGGGTTTACATCATCTGGTATTCGAAGGATGGGGGCGGAAGTGAAGGCTGCCTTAAGAGCATTAAAAGCCTGTTCTTGATCGTCTTCCCAGATCCAAGGTTGATCTTTCTTCATAAGAATGGTAAGGGGCTTTGCATGATGAGCAAAGTCCTTAATGAAGCGGCGATAAAAGTTTGCAAAGCCTAAAAAGGCCTGAACTTGTTTAACCTTCTGAGGTCGTGGCCACTTGGTGACTCCAGTTAATTTTTTAGGATCCATTTCAATATGTCCATGAGATATGATCATGCTGAGGTAGTCAATGCAATTCTTCTCAAAAAAGCACTTCTCCGGTCTAGCAAATAGATTATTCTCCCTGAGGCATTTAAGAACCTCTGCGGTGATGCACCTATTTTCTTCCACATCTTGTGTAAAGATTAAAATATCGTCTAGATAAACCACAACTTTTCCTTCCTGGATCAAGTCTGCTAGAATTTTGTTCATCATAGCTTGGAAGGTAGCTGGTGCATTAGAGAAACCGAAATACATCACTTTAGCTTTGTATAAGCCTCTGTGAGTAATAAAAGCTGTCTTCCACTCGTCGCCCTCTTTAATTCGGACATTGTTGTAACCCCATCTAAGATCTATTTTCGTAAAGATCTTTGCCTGCCTGACTCAGTGAATCGATCAGGTCCATAATTCTCGGAATGGGATAACGATTTTTGACGGTGATAGCATTAAGCTTTCGGTAATCTTGCACAAGGCAAATTCCTCCTCCTGGCTTAGGCACAAAGAATACTGCTGCTGCAAGTGGACTTTTCAATTTTTGAATATAACCCTTTCTGGTTTCCTCATCTAACCATTCATCAAGAGCCTTGCGCTCTTGAGGCAATTGCGAGTATAGTTTAGACAGCTTGGGAAGGGAGGCACCTTCCTCAAAGTCGATATTGTGATCATACGGTTTTCGTACCGGCATTTGCTCTGCTTTTTTCTTTGAAAAAATGACACCATATTCCCATAGATGTTTAGGTACCAATGGTTTCCAATCCAGCGAGTCATCATTATCGTCACTGAAAGGATCGTCCTCATAACCTAGATCACATTTTTCTGTTATTTCTGCAATAAATTCTGTGAATTGTTGGTCCTCTTGAGCCTCCATAGAGACCCAATTTATATATTGATTATTGGGATCTTCTTCTCCTATTTCGTCCAATAATTGATCCCATGACAATGTGTCAGGTAAATCGAGTTCAATGACTTCTTCTCGAGTTGGTTTATTTTTACAAACTCCTGGGACACAGCCTTCAGGACACCTGGTATATCTCCATTTGCCTCATTCCCAGTCTATCTCCGGGTTATGGCGTTTCAGATGGTCATAGCCAATGATCATATCTTTTTTCCCAAGATTGGTCACTAACAGCCGTTCTCGCTGTCTGTGATCTCCGATCTCACAGTACCCATTAATGTACTTAGTGATTCGGCCATCTGAGTGTCACAAATTTCCATTTTCCTTATATTTTTACACTATTTTATATCACACTCTATCGCATACAGCGTAGACGTATTCTCATCACGGTCTCAGTTACATACTTCAACCATGGGAACCTGTACAGTTCACATACTAGTCCACCATCAGATCTATTGATCATTAGATTAGATACCTCGGTTATACCTTGGGAATCATGGATCTATCAAGGAGATACTTCGCAACACCATTGCTCCATATCATGGTCATTTGACCTGTCCCACATGGATATTAGATATCAGGGATTATTGCCATTGGTCCAGCTCTTGATATGAGCACATGCTGTCGTAGTTATTCCATTTGGACATAGGATATAGCACGTAGCATTATATATATATAGAGGCATGACTGCAGGACGATTCCCCAGTCTAATTCACTTCATTAAAGACTAAGGTCTCAGCTCTCTCAAGCAGTCTTGATCTATCTCTATCACTATCGATCTATTCACACCCTTTGTCCGATTATATTTTGGTGAGTAACTAGCAGAGACTGTTACA
>JACXVL010000562.1:0-36927 GCA_014898675.1 Athelia sp. TMB
GGGACATAATGGTGTGCCACAGCAACAAAACATTTTTTCCCTCTCCATCCGCTCGTAGAAATGTTAATTTTATTTCAGAATCACCATCTAATTATTGAAAGCTGTCGATTCCACATTTTCTGATGATTTTCGGATGCAATATAAGGGGTTGGCCAATTTTTGAGGGTCAAAAAAGTTAATTTTGCTATTTTACAGCAATTGGCTCGTGTAGATAATTCAAATTAAATGTAAATAGCATGCTGCTATGAAAAAACAGAGGGTTTGATAAGGTCGGTAGTGTATAGTAATTGGTGCCCGGAACTTGTCGTTTTTGCTTGTCCGGCACTGTATGAGATAGAGCTACTTCGTGCCGAAGGCCTCAACCGTCTATGTTATGAATACCCGTCTACTCTGGACAACCTTGACAGTATGGATGCCTGGTCTTCCATTTCTGAAACTCGCGTCGTAGATCTTGATGCTGCAAATCTAGCCCGAGAACAAAATATACTATCAGTTCTGCCTCTCGCGCTTTACCAGTGTTGTCAAGGATACGAGACCAAGGAAATCGTAGCAGGTATCCCGAGAGCGGATGGTACCACAGCCGTGATGCTCCCGAAGAACACCCTTGCCTGCTTCGCAGCTTGGGAGACGCTGGCAGAAACAGGAGAAGCGACTACTTTGTCCTGGCTGGAGTCGTCTGAATTCCCGTCCTGCAAGACCAAAAGTCACTGCGATTCCGTCCGTAATAAAGTATGGAACGATATTCACAGACCTCCGTGCACCTTTGTAAGCATTGCACCATGGAGTCATTTCCTCGATGAGTACATAGGCCAGCCAGGCATGTGCGGTTTGTGCACTTCTACTGCCGAGAAGCTTCATAAGGAAGGTCGTGTCAAGTATTGGAATGCTCTACCAGGCATTTTCGATCTGCCTGAATGGGCAGCGCTCGTGAAAGAGGAGATATAATTATTTTGGTAAGTAGTAGTCAGGTTTCAATAGGTTTCAATATTTGCCTTTCAAGCCTAATTCCATCCTTCTCCATGATAGATGAAACGAACACCCTCGATGAATGCTCTGTATGCACTTATTGTATATTTTTCTTGCCAAACTCGTGACAAATGTGCTGCCACACGCATTCAGGTCAAGAGCGATATCTTCTTCTCCATTTTCAACCTCCGAGGCCATGATTCCTGGACAAATCTTCAAGGGTAAAGTCTCTCGGCGGGATGTGTGATATCGCGTCAAAGTCGCTTCGCAGATACACAGCAGAGATCCGCAAATTTCGACAAATGCCAATATGTTTTCTAATCCGAGTCGCTTCTATATGCAAATATGTATTCGTATAAACCCACCGCCTCATCTAGTTCTCTAACTCTTCAGTCGTGACGTTTTCCTCCCTTGCCTTAACAAATATCATTCTTCTCACCCCATCTCCTTGCGCGACCCACTCGCGGCGTAAATTATATTTTCCTCGACGCGGAAGCCACACCGACCATACGTACCAGTAGACGATGCCCACTATGGATATGGCATACGCAACCGCCACATGTGCCTACGTTCCCAAAAATGAAGCGTCAGAAAGAGAAAGAAGAAGGGCAAAATAGTATCTAAGAACAATGAACGCACCCAATAGGGAGTCTGGCCCTCATATATGCTTCCACCGTTCTCTGGTGGCACCAGCGGCACTATCACAAGCAGCAAATTTGCTGCCAGGAAGAACACGACTGCCCACTTCCACGCGACGAATGGAGAGCGCCAGGAATACGCAGGATCGCGTTTATACCAGGGTGTGTGGAGGAGGAGCAGGCCCAGAGCCACGAGAGCGTTAATTGCCGCGAGGGGATAGGAGGATACTGGTACGAGGTACTGAGATTGGCATGCTGGGAGAGGGGTGAACAAGGGGCTTACGGTTGAGAAGGAAGAGATAGGCGTCACCGGGAGGCGCGCAGACCATCACCAGCCCTGAGATGAGCCATTGCCACCCCAACCCCGACATCGGCGCGCCAAAGGGGGCATTGGAGGAAAGATATTTGGAGGCAGAGGGAGGGAGGACACCTTCTCGAGCAAACTCTTGGACGACTGCAGAGAAGAGGATCAGCGACATGATGATAAGCAGGTGGATATGGTGGAGGGGGGCGCAAATGTAGCAAAGAGAGCCACGCACGTCTCGCTTGTGTAAACATAACCACCAGGACATTGCCGAGGCAAGACAGCGCTATGACTACACTCAAGACCTGCGTCAACCTCATATCAGTCCTGATCACAAAATGCGAGGCTGTACTCACCCTTTCTGCAGCGGGGCCGAAGAGATTTCCGAAAAATAGAGCTCTGGATGTAACAAGTCAGAATCATCGAAGTGAGGAAGTCATCGACTGAATCGACGCACGCGATGATTCTTCCGCTCCCCAATACATCGGCCTTCGCCACCACTGCTATATACGCCCAGTTCACGAGCAGATATGCAAGCGACACCAGCCCAATTGCAAATGGAGCCGCTCGCCTAATTGTACGAACCGGATTTTTTACTTCCGAGAGAGCATAGTTCGCGTTAGAATAGCCTATGAAAGACCTACAGGCAACATAAATCAATAACAAAATCTTGGGAAGAGGGGGAGAACATACCAGATAACATTCGTGATCCCAATAATGGCTGCATTCCACCCGCCGTGACCACCCTCTGAGCGCGCCCAGAACTCGCTCCAAGAATCGAGCGCGTGCGAAGGTTCAACGCCGGGGCGCAGCTGAAAGCCGGGTACACCGAGCTTGTGCGCGATCGCTGCGACCGCGATGAGTAACAACGCGAGGAGCTTAAACGCGCCGAGGAAGTTTTGCAGGCGCAGTCCTGCGTGGAAGAAGCAGGAATGCAGGAGAAAGACGAAGGTGAGGCAGGCAGTTCCGAGAGCACGCGTTAGGAAGGCGGTGGCGGGAAGCGAGAGGGCGTGCAGCATATCTGGGAGTGGTCGTCAGATATTGAAGATAATTTACATGCATATCATATATGATCACACACATTCGGCGAAGACAATCGAGTTAGCCGAAGACCAGCCCATGAAGAGGGCGTAGACCGCATATACGCAGGTAGTCAGGAAACGGGGGCGGCGGTATATAAATTCAAGGTAGTTCTTCTCTCCGCCACTACGAGGCATACCCTAATCATTTTGCTGTAAGTTTTGAATATATATGTAAGGGACTGGTCAAAACTTACCGAGCCCAACTCGATGTATACAGCCGTCCCAGCGAATGCAACTGCAGCACCCGCGATCCACATCAAGAACGACACACCCACACTGCCGCCAGATGAGCGCAGAATGACTGATGGCGTCGCGAAAATCCCAGTCCCGATGACTCGGTTAAAGATGAGGAACACCGCACTGGCTGTGCCTACAACGGAGATCGCAGATGAGAACTGGCAAAGGAGGAATGGGCATTGGACAGACCTAACTGTCGTTTGGAGCGAGGGACATTGTCAAATTCCTCTCCATCTGTAGCTGTAAAAGGTTCGTCCTTCAGCTGCTGAGGAGAGGGCAGAGGACCGACTGACGATCGACTTCGGTAGTGTCTTTGATCACTGCTTCCACGTCCCTGTTGTTGATTTCGTTGCTGGCCTGGAGTAAGGGCGAGGTCTCAGAGGGTGACATAGTCTGTCAACCAAAGCACAGACTCAGGCTTGTTTATGAAACTATAGTAAGATATGTGAGGCAATGGCATAGTTGTATCGAGACAGGTGGGATGATGTGCTGCCGAGAGACGAAGGCGTGATCCGTCCAAGCCGCACGCGTCGCGTCTTTCGAATTTCCGGATATCTTACAGCAACCAAATCAACTGGGCTAACTTTGCATATTCTGCGAGACCAAATCGACCCCTTGAGATCATTTCCCCCAAGATATTAAGGTACACAGTATACAGCTGGAAATTTACGACGCTATCCTTTGCGGTGTCAGGAGTTTACCAAACATTCAACTGCGTGCTCAGATCTCAGAGTCCGGACGCCCACAAATGCCCAGATTGAGCTAACGTCAATGCCCCAAACTTGCAATTCTTGGTCTCCTGTTCTGAGCTGGCGGGGCCTTCTTTGTGCTCAGGTATTCAGCCATGACATCTTCTGTGTGAGTGCCAGTATCTTTACACAGGATAAAACCAGGTGGTCATAATGATACTTCAGAAGCCTGAGTGCAGAAAGGAAGTCGTATGAGATCGGTGGTAGGTCGTGGGTGGCCTATCCATAGCTGCATGGGCGCTGATTGACTTTCCAGTCGTTCGGGCAGCCGGATTGTCGCGCGTTCGCTTGAGCTTCGGGAAAGATATCAGCTGGCATGTCCAGATCGACGCCGGAAACAAAGAGTGGAGGACAAAGGGTGTGGCTTGGACCAAGGAGGGCGACCTTCACTGGGATGACAGATTCACACTGTGCGTATCAATCGAGAACAAGGCATGCATTTGAACTTACTTGTTTCACAGACTGCCTTTGCCAGACTCGGCAAAAATCACCTTCAGCTTGTACAGGAATAGTAGACTCCCAGTGGGGCCATCCAAATCGCTCACGGGACGGGTTGAAATCCGGCTGGACAAACTTCTCGATCTATATGCTCCTCGCCGCGGCGAAGGTGAACTCTGTGCAGTTTTCAAGCGAGTGGGATCAAGAAAGTGACGCAACCATACTTAGACCTCGCCTTACCATTACACCACAAGAATCGGCACAGCGGCGAGCTCATGGTTCACATCAAAGATGCTTCGACCACCGCCCTGGCAAGCGCGATAGAGCATCTTCCGGGTAGCTTCGAAGGCTTGTCAGGATCCAGACTCGTCACAGCAGCCGATGCGATCAGCGCCGCTGAAGACGCCTCGAACAGCTCTCTCGTCGGGTCCTTCACTTCTCTCATGGAGACTATGAGCGCCATGGTCAAAATCGGCGATGAAATAGCTAAGGTATGCCTTCCATGCATATTGCATCGTCTTGCAATAATCCCGCCGCATTATAGATACACCCCTGGGTCAACCTCGCATGGGCTGCACTCTCAGCCGGCTTCAAAGTTTGCCACATTTCTATGGACATGAATTGAAGGCTAAGCCGTGTTTACCATCAGCTTGTCAAGGCGCAGCAAGACCGCGACAGCAACATCGCCAATCTTACACAAACCATGCGATCCACGTATTCGACCGTACTCGGGTCGCATAGTCTCAAGGACGACGAGACTCTGCAAGATGTTCTTGATCGTATATTGAAACAGACGGTTGTCTGTGGCTTCTTCATCCGAGAATATGTCTCTCGACGGACATCTGCAGGTGAGGGCGGTGAAGTATTGCAGAGGTACTCTGCTCAATATTCGTCAGCGAGCGTTGTTAAGGAAATAGTGTCTAGCACAGATGCCTCAATATCCCAATACCAGGATACCTTTCATCAACTGCGCGACGAGTACTTGGGGCGCATTTCCACCTACACGGTTTTGGTCACGAAAGACATCGTCACGACAGTGCATGACATCAGTGCGTTTTGTGCCTCTGCTGCCTTACCTCATTGCCAATCGAGCCCTTTCTAGGATCCGATCAGCTCCTCGAAAAACTAAAACCTGAAGACATGGACCAGATTAAGCGCGGCATATGTCTTCCGAACACTCGACTGAACGCCATCAAGGCCATCTTGGATTGGTACTCGGACGATTCCAATGGCCACGAGAGCGTCTTCTCGGTATTTGGACTGGCAGGGACAGGCAAGAGTACGCTATCGACTACAATAGCACGCATGCTCGATGAAATCGGCCTCCTGGGCGCTTTCTTTTTCTTCGACCGTCAACTGCAGGACCGGAATACGTCTAAGTTGATCAGGACAATCGCTTCGCAACTCGCCCAGTTCGACGCCAAGATTGGTGTCAAGATTACACAGGTTGTCCAGGATATCCCAAATATTGCGAACATGCCGCTAGCCATACAGTTTCTTCGGCTGCTCAGCGCGAAGGCTTTGGGAGACATCAACTGGACCAGGGGCCCAGTTTTGGTGGTCATTGACGCTCTGGACGAGTCGGGTAGTGAGGCCGAGCGGAAGGATTTGCTACAGGTCCTCTCCAAAGGCTGTTCTGATCTGCCTCACTTCCTGCGTCTGCTGATCATCAGCCGACCCGAGCGCGACATCGTTGCCGGATTCGAAATCTTCGGCGTACGCCGGCACGAATTGGGGGCGAATCCGACTGCTCAAGCGGACGTACAGGAGTTCATCCGCGTTCGTTTGCTCGAGATACGCCAGGCCAACAAGTATCTCGCCGAAGCGCTACGATTTTGGCCCAGCGGGGATGAGATCCAGTCATTGGCTGCCCTTGCTGCCGGTTTGTTCATATGGGCGGCGACGGCCTGTCGGCTGATTAGCGAAAGCCATGACCCCAAGGAGCGAATGCGCGAGCTCATCCAGCATCATCCTACCGACGTAGACGGGAGCGTGCTTGAAAGTCTCCATTCACTATACAAGACTACACTCCAGTCCGCTGGCAAGTGGAATGATAAGTCGTTCCGCAGTGACTTCCGAGACATCGTCGGCACCATCATTTGTGCGCGGACACCATTGTCCTGCGCAGCTATAGATTCCCTTCTCGCACTTCCCCGGCCATCCTCGCACACGGTATCGTGTCTGGGAAGTGTGCTTTATGGGAACGGAGAAGAGCCAATCCAGATTCTGCATAAATCATTCTATGACTATCTCACACTCCGCGACCTCTTTGAACCCTGGGCCATAGACACTGAGCAGTACCACATGTATGTGGCTAATCGGTGCCTGATCCATCTAGAGCAGATGCTGCACGAGAACATGTGCAGCTTGACGCTGCCGTATCCAGTGCGAGATGAAACGTTGCCAGATTCTGTGGCATATGCATCGAAATATTGGATCGAACACGTCTGCTCGGTCAAGAATCCACCGGACGGCTTTTGTGACAGAATGGACCGGTTCCTGAACAAGCATCTCCTACATTGGTTGGAGGCACTCGTTATTCTTAAAGCGTTCAGTGTTGCCTTGTATCATCTTCCAAGGCTTCTCCAGTGGATTCAAGTCAGTATCAAGTATAAAGCTCTGAGCACTATATACTCATCCAAGTCTAGGAACATTCTCCCGAGATCCAAGTATACCACTTCGCCCACGACGCTCACCGGTTCGCGCAGTACTTTGCCAACACAATTCAAGAGCACCCGTTACTGGTGTATCGCTCTGCACTACCGTTCGCCCCCCGCGAAAGTCTCATTTACAAAGCATTCTACCGCGAACAGCTTTCTTGCGTGGTGTGTGGTGTAGAGCAGCAGTGGTCCAGTTTATTGCAAGTGTTCCGTGGTCACACCTCTGGCGTGGAAGGCATTGCGATGTCACCGGACGGGTCTCAAATTGCTTCAGCTTGTTTCGGTGACGGCACTGTGCGGTTGTGGAACATGTCGTCTGGGCAAGAAGCCCTTCCTCCGATGAGAGGTCGCGAGGAAACCAGCTTCAACTGCGTTGCATTTTCACCGGATGGATCCAGAATTGCCTCAGGCTGCCGTGACGGCATCGTTTACGTGTGGAATGTACACACTGGCGAGGAGTCTCTCCCGCCACTCCTTGCCCACGAGAGAGGAGTCGACTCTGTCGCGTTCTCGCCAGATGGTTTGCAGATAGTCTCTGCCTCAAATGATATTCGGGTGTGGGATGGGCTCACCGGACAGGAGATCGTGCCACCCTTTCAGGACTACAAGCATTCTGTGGTATCTGTGGCATTCTCACCTGATTGCCATATCATCGTGTCGGGGTCCTCAGATTTCATCGTTAGGCTGTGGAATGCTCTCACCGGCGAGGAAACCCTCCCGCCACTTCGAGGTCACGAGAGCACTGTATACTCTGTCCAATTCTCACCAGATGGGAATAGGATCGCCTCCGGATCAGGAGACAAGACTGTCCGGATGTGGAACGTGCTCACTGGACAACCGGCCATGTCACCACTTCGAGGCCATACCAATGACGTTTGGTCCGTGGACTTCTCGCGCGACGGCTTCAAGATCGTCTCGGCGGCATCGCGCGAAATCATAATATGGGACACACTTACCGGTCAAGCGGCAAATAGAATTGCGGGAAATCGTCTCACTTGTGCAGTCTTCACTCTTGACGCGTGTAAAATCGTGGCAGGGATGGTGAATGGCGAGATCTCCGTATGGGATGCAACCGTTGTACGCCAGAACCAGGAAACCCCTCAAGGCCATGAGGCCATTATCCGCTGCGCTGCGTTCTCCCCTAATGGAACAAAGATCGTCTCTGCGTCATCTGATGGTACCATTCGGGTATGGGATGCGCTTATTGGGGAGTTAGCCCTCGCCCCTGTCAGATGCCGGGGGCTGGAGTGTGTCGTATTCTCACCAGACGGATCGACGATAGCATCGGCCTCATCTGATGGAACCATCCGGATGTGGGATGCACTTACCGGACAAGAAGCTCTACCTCCTCTAGCTATACCCGATGGGCGCTTCGGTGAAATTCATTTCTCCCCTGATGGATCCAAAATCATCTTCCACAACAAGACGGAAATTCTGTGGTGGGAGGCACCGACAGGGAAACCCCTGCCGCCCTTTCAATCACAATATGACGAAGCTGTCACTATTTGGTCCATGGCAATCTCTCCTGACAGGCATAGTCTAAGGATAGCGTCAGGGTTGGCAGATGGAACAGTTCGAGTGTGGGATGCACTCGCCTTGCAAGAAGCTCTACCTCCATTTCATGGCCACGGCGAAGGTGTGATATCGGTGGCGTTCACGCCAGATGGGACTAAGATTGTGTCCGCATCATACGATAAAACAATTCGGCTCTGGAATGCGCTGACCGGCGAGCAAATTCTGGCACCCCTGCTTCACCCCAATGTAGATGTCACCTTTGTGAGATTTTCGGTGGACAGTCTCCGAATCATATCCGGCTCGAAATGGACACTTGCCACTCAAGTGTGGGATGCTCTTACAGGACAACTGCTATCTCGGCCACTTCAAGAGCACTCTGCCGCAGGTTCCATGCCCAGCCTACAAAGGTCGCACAAGCGAACCTATCGACCTGAAGAGGATAGGCATGTTATAGCATCAAACGCTCCTACGGTGACTGAAAAGCTGGTGTACTTCGCAGAGCAAGGTTACTTCATAGAAGTCAACTCAGGGCGCCACCTGAGCATGATTCCAGCAGACTCCTTTGATTTGTCAGATTGGGAAGCCATCCCGATGGCCGTGTATCATGCCGGTAATCGACAAACTTTCGTGTCGTGGAGAAAACTGACTGGCTCCAATTACATACCATTAATCAATGTTTTCGAAGTGTAGAATGCCAATGAAATTGGTGTCCTAGGGTGTCCTCTTGATCGAGAATGATCCTCTTGGATCACCGATTCTCTAAAACTGACGCCATCTGGCGCCATCCAAATATCTGGAGAAAATTGATACATTGTTTTACTAGCTCTTCATCGTACAAACTCGCGATTGGCTACAAATGCTTTGATAACGATACTGAGCCCTCTACACAAATTTATACCGGGGCGGGCCCGATCGCACCACTGTCAGCGATGATGACCTCGTAACCAGGCAAAGGCTTGTTGCTGGAGTTGGTGTGCTTGCCACCGGGACCACTCGCATCGAGCGCCTCAATGGCCTTAACGGTGGTCATGCCAGAGACAACCTCGCCTGTGCAAATTGATTAGTCGTCGGATGACTGAGAATGGAGAGGGACGCACCGAAGACGACGTGAGCATTGTCGAGCCAGCTGGTGACGACAGTGGTGATGAAGAATTGCGAGCCGTTGGTGTTCTTTCCAGCGTTGGCCATGGACAGAAGACCTGGCTTCGTGTGTGCTCTTTTGAAATTCTCGTCTGTTCCAAGTTAGCATTCATGCGACTTCGTGCTGAGGCTGGGTAATTACCTGCGAACTTCTCGCCATAAATGCTCTTTCCGCCCGTGCCATTGTGCTTGGTGAAGTCACCACCCTGGAGCATGAAGTCCTTGATGATGCGGTGGAAGCCGGATCCTTTGTAGCCGTAGTCCTTCTCGCCCCCCTTGCCTTTGACGCCGATCGCGAGCTCACGGAAGTTCCTTGCTGTTTTAGGGACATCTGTGTCGTAGAGGTGGAACACAATTCGCTCCTGCGGCTTGCCGCCGATCGTGATGTCAAACTGTAGTACAAAGGGGAGTTAGCGTATATTTCTTCATTGCTTCCCAATTTCCGATCGAAGCCTCGCTCATTCAAGATCGCTTTGCCAAGTAGCAACCGAAAAATGAGCACTTACGAAAACGTCTCTTGTGTCTACGTTGGTCATTGTGGGATTGTGTATTCAGTTTGGGAGCGCTCTTTCTTTCTTATAGAACCTCGTCGGAGATGATCAGTCGGAACTCGGAATAGATTATCAGCTCCATCGCATCAATCAGGTCGGGCCCCTGTCGTGCCACCATTCATGCCACGAACGTTGATGTTATCGTGGTTTGCCAGTGAGATGCAGGAGGATCGGTTGATTTGGTGGATGCATAAGGCATTGAGAGGGTTTTAGCTGCATAAATTCACCTGTTTCACTTTGGAGCTCTTCCGATCACCCACTGACCTGCCCAGCCTGCCACTTTTCAGAGCTTTTGGGGGGCAAGGAAATTGGGAGAAAATCATAGAGTCGGTGGACGAAGCTATCAGTTCTTTCTGAGTACTTCAGAAAGCTAAATTTAACTCGATCTTGAGTAAGCCTGAGTGTTCACCAAAGACCCTTTCTGTTTTCTTGTCATATATTCGCGACCATATAAGTCGGCAACCAGCCTTGGCGTCATTGCTCTACCATACTATTACGATGGCACTCAATAATTTGAAACTTCATTTCACCCACCAAGTCTCCAAGAAGATATTTTGGCAACAAGTCTTTCAGCTGAACCAGCACCACAATTTCAAACTCCCAAGAGATTCTCGGAGGTCGCATCCGAATTTGAACCCATGCCATGGCAATGCCTACCTTTGGTTCCAAGCACTTCGCAAGCTCTGCGCAGGGTCAAGATCGACGAGAGGTTGAAGAAACAACAGAGTAGCCTGCAAGCCTGCAACTGAAGAGCAAACGCTATTGTATACTAGAATTATACAACACCTGGCTACCGAAGCGAAGTCCAATTTTGGTATATACTCAAGTATGTGGTGTAAGGAAAAGGTTCTTCGCCCCGAAAGACGGAGGAGGGTAGATGTAAATCAGAATTCTTGCATTTCTAAGTTTGGGTATTCTTGCACCGCCGATATATCCATTACTTTCATGCGCATTTCCCACCCAGGCTCCGAGGTGACCTTGCCCGTAATTACCCTAGGGGTCCCTGTTTTTGACGTATAGCTCGACCGGGGATGCGAGCGCGCGCCGCTTGTCCATTTCGGCTGTGAAATCGTTTCTAGATTCGGAGATGACTGCACGAGCTGAGATTCAATTGACACCTCCGAGAATGTGACGGATTTGACTTACCCGTGATGCGTCCGCAATTTCACGCAAGTTAAGAACCACCCGCGAGATGAGGGTCACGCCAATGCTAGATGCAGATAGTGTGAGTTGGGATTCCGAATCTGTGTGGCGGTGCTACATACACGCTAGCAAACGTCGAAAAGCTACCTTTCATCAATGGCTGGTGGCGTCAATAATTAGTAAATTAAGGAACCATGGTTTGGGGTGAGTTCAGACTCACTGGAGCGACCTGATAGGGTCATTTAAATCAGTATCCTGGAATTCAAAGAGGATGTTGAAACTAACATAAAAGCACATGATATTAAGCAGGTTGGTCAATGCCATGCCGCTGGAATCCGCCAACCGTCAGTAAGGGGGAGCATATAGAAGAGATTTCAACATTCTTACGCAAAATATAGGGCGCCTAGAAAGAGAGAAAATTGTCAGTGGTCAGAACGACCGATGAACACAAAACAAACGTACCGTCTCGTATTTTCAATGTTGGGATATGTATCGCGTTAGCCGAAGGGCGGACAGAGCTCTTTCGAATAGCCAATCGGGCTTTGAATACCGTCAAGCTTAACACTATCGTGTCCAAGACGAAGACGCATTCCCATGGAACAGCTAGGCCTGCAGGACATCTTCTTAATGGTGGGGTTTATCAACCGGACCGTAAAGCTTACGAATGCCGCTGCGAGAATAGTCAAATTCAAATGCTTGAGTCATTAACCTGAATCAATTACTTTTGCAGTGTATGCGCAATATTACACCCCGCAACCGAAGTGACTGGAGCACTATTTTGGTGTTGAAAGAATATCTTGCAGTCGAGAAATTGAGAAGAGATAAGCAGTAGATGTTTGAGACCTCACGTACAGATACAATGACAATAGTTGAAATGCCCAGAAATGCGAAAAGCCAGATAATGCGCCGGTCGCGGGCATAGAGCGCGTACATGCGCACGGCGAGGATGACTGCTTGGTTTAGCATATGTATCTGCGACAATAAGATGTACTGGACTAACGGCAGACGAGCACCTGATTCGCAACCAGGAGAACTTGTCGCCATAGACCAACTTGTTTACAGCTGTCAGAAATATGAGCACGAGGTCACTTCATCGCTCACAGACAAACCTCTATTATCGCAAAATTTTAGCGAGACAAGGAATTGGCTCAAATGAAGCAATGAAACGTACCTCGGAAGGAAGATTGATCAAGTTGATATACAACGCCGCGATGTTTCCAAAAAGTGCAAGGTAGCGATTGGCAATAAAAAGCCACGATACTAGCCCTTTGGGACGTGCCCAGATACAGTCGATCTCCGCCGGGAAGGTCAAATAGTGGTCGTATATCAGGATGGCTGCACCAGCCAGGATCAGTCACGGCGAAATGGGCTTGGAATGAGACGACAGACTCGTGGCGAAGAATTGGAGATAGTCATGAATGAGTCTGTAACAGGTGTTATGTCGGTTAGAGGTTAGGAAAAGCACCACCTTGATTCGCTCACATGTCTCGGGTTGCGGATACAAAATCAATTTCCATCCTGAACACAAGGTATCCGTTGGAAACTTCACACTCGTCAAAGGCCTATGAACAGAGGACTTCGGGGGAACGATAGCAATAGCAGACTCCGAGAGCCCATGCAGATGCCCACGTCATATACCCACAGAACTAGGAACAGCGTCGATTTGATAAGTCGAGCCATTTGCAACCCAGGGCATGTGGCGTCAATCGGATGAAGGCTTCGGAAGGACCGACGTCGGACGATGATGCTAAGAAAGAGCACTTGGTGATAGCCCCTGATAACCCTCGCGGCGAGTCGCTATGTGGCGTATGGATACCAGAGCTAATTTCGGACATGTGAATCCCACTCTGGGGTACTCGGCTCTCAGGCCTCAGGAGTCAGGACGCAAAATACTATTGACACGATTCACGATATCAGACATCCACGCTGAATATGGCGACCGTTCGTGGCTTACCGGATATATAAAAGAAAGGGATCGAGCGGAGGGAGCTGTATGAGGCTGTATGTCGGGGTGGTCAGCTTGATAAGAGTCTCAGTTGCGTTAGGGTCGAACCTGTAGAATCTCGCCCCTCCGGGCCGAGCTTGAGGAGGATAAATCATAACACGTTTGTTATGATTTCAAAACGAGATTCAGGGACTGTTCCGGAGTATCTTACAAACGGATATGATAATGCTGAGGAAGAGTCAAGACTGAGGATGACCGGGTGACCTAAAAATGACCTGCGGCCGGGAATTTCGGACAATGATTGATTCCGACTCGGTCAACGAAGGATTTGTGGGGTTGAACGTTGAGTAGAGATCGATAATGGAGTACTCGAGTAGCCTGTATTCTTCGTATGTGGTGAATTGTATCACCAAGCTTCTCGATAGCCATTCGTGGTAATTTATACCGCTACGAACGAAGGGCAAGCAGAGGGCAGAATAAATGAGCAATACATAATCGGTAGCTGGAGCCTTGAGGACAGGCGACATTGATCGCCCTGGAAGGGGGCGCTGAGAAGATAACGCCCAAATGATCACTGCATATTATGATGCCAGTTACACCTCCTTGAGGTCGAATCATCAGCTTCCACTACCGCTCTACCCTGACGTCTATATCTAAGGTGAAAAAGACATGAAGAGAGATGGTCATAGTCTCGTCGATCGATGATAGACCGAGAGTCGTTCATACGGTTCCAAGACCCCTTCAACCTCACCCGGCGTCGCATCCTTACCCCAAGACGTCAGAACACCCTCATATTCTTCCCAATCCATCCGTGGGCCAAGCCATATAACTGTATCCACCTTCTGAGAAATAGTAGCGTCAAGATAGGCCTTGAGGAGCTTGACCTCGCGTGGGTAGATGAACATCAGCGCTTCAGCCTGTCGAGCTTCATCGACGACGTGCCAAGTTCCGCTTGCAGTTATGACACTTTCAGCCGGCAGGAAGCGGTTGACCTGAGCAACTTCGACGCCTCTGAGAAATTCCTTGAGTGAAGGATTGTGCTGCAGGAGGAGGGCCTCAAGGAGGCCCGCACCAGAACCGACACTGAGGATCGGCGATCGGGGGAGAGAAGAGGCAAGTAGGGAGAGAAGAGGACGGCATAGTGAAGAACATGATGGCGGATAGATGCCTGGCTTGTCTGTCAGTGCTGGCAGAGCAGTGCCTTCCATCGCAGCAGGTCGCAGTAGAAGATAGCCAACGCGCTCGAACGGCGCGGCTGCGTGCACACGTTCAGCACTGCCCATCCATGCAGGCGCCTATTCACACCGCCCGCAGTATCACACACCATCTTATAACTCCCCAGTGTGTTTCTTTCCATCAACCAACTCGACTCCACAGACAACATGATCATCGATCCCAATGACACTGAGTACATTGAATCGCCTAAGGTCGCGGAGGCCCGGGCTGCAGCTACAGCTGGGCGCTCGACTTCGATGGACGAGGTACGTCTTATCATTCAGGCGAACATGCATTACAGGCATCAAGCACTCATATTGGCTATTTAGTTCGATGCCCCACCCGGGTACTCTCCTAGGGCATCCACCACATTCAGCACCAGCTCGTATGTGTATACCTCGTCGACTCATATAATGACAGGCGGCTCTCAAACAATAAGAGGCTCGTTCGGGTCGTCCCAGGCTGAGAGCGCTACGGTAGGAGCAACATCGACCAAACCCACCAATTTCGTGTACATCGATATACCCAACAACAAAATCAAAGGATCTTACAATATCGTAAGTCCCATTCACCTCTCGCCATCAAATCTGCTCAGTTCTCATAATGCCGCGTAGGACCCCACTATGCCCATCCCGGCGTCTCTCCTCCCGCCGAAGGTGGCAGCCCTCCCTGACAGTCAGCGCAAGAATCTTTACCTATTCTCAAAAAACGGCTCTGTCGAGGCAGACGTCATGGTCAGTTCCGCCAACGAAGAACGCGACGCCAAACGCCAAAAGCGCGCCACGCTCGCCGCAGGCTCGTCCAATGGGAGTGTCAATCTGCGCGTGCGCCGCGCTGAGGGTGATATCACCTTCGGGAGAGGCCCCACCCCGGTCCAGATTTCAGCTGCGTCGCGCAACGGCACCGTCCGAGTGTCCATCCCGACGGGCTTCACTGGACCAATGATGCTCACGACGCACAACGGTTCCATCAAGCTCTCGCCCACCATATCCGCTCGTATAGCTACCGAAACACACGACATTCACACCAAGCGGTGCTTCGTGGGCGATATGAGTTCATATGACGGGGGTGAGTGGCATGGAGATGAGTTGGTGGTAGAGGCGAACAATGGAAGTATCTGGGTGAATGAGTTGGATGAGTCGCAGGATCTCCGGTGCACTGGCACCGGGAGCGCTGCGAGCATTGGGGATACTGGAAAAGGAAAAGGCAAGGGTCTCTTCTCGAAATTGTTTGGATAAGTGGGAAAATGTATGCTGTGCTTTTTAGACTCTGTTCAGTAGTTTTGCATTTGTACGATTATAATTAGCCTTTGGGAGGTCCTACTTATTGCACAGGAATGAACGATTTAAACAGACAGGCTGCTTAGCACGAGACAAATATTCATCTCAATTAATCATTGAGGTTTTCACACATATTCATCGTGCCGAGATGTTTATACGAAGGCGACATTGAGAGCTATTGCGGTACTGAGCTCGAGGTTGGAATTGTAGACATTAGTCAGCAAGAATACCAGTAGGGGTCGGATGCACGGTCGGATTTCGGACCGTGCTATTCCAACTTCCATCTCGGCGCAGTTCAGCCCTCGATTCTTGCTCGATCCTTCAAGCTTCAAGTTGATTGACGCATGCAAGTAACTGGCAGGCTTTTAAGACGACAATATTCAAAGCATATTCTGGGTATGCCATTGGTATGGGTATGACATATCTTCGTCCCCCAGCGACGAATTAGATATCAATGCATTGCAAGACCTCTCCGAACTTCCCTCAGGCTAAATCACTTGATGGGATATGTGGTGGAAAAATTTCAATGCAACAAACTGGCAGCCTCCTATCTACTGGCCCGACGCAATCCATGGCCGTTACTCCGAGCGGGTTCTAACTTCTCAAGGCACGCAGTGTATTGCCTTCATATTGTGTATAGGTCGCTGGGGTTCCTAGGCCTTCTGTATCATGATAGATACCTGTTGCGACAAAGGGTTGCGCTTCATCTCGGTCTCTACCCCTCATAAACTCGACATATGTCGATTCGTCTTCTGCTGTGCGAGATATGTAAGTCTTCGCCGAGAGAACTGTCTTGCGCAGGCCTAACTCAAACACCATGCCACTACAGCTTCATTTTGAATTGCTTGCAATCACGAGCAATTGACGTGTCATCTTGATGCAAGGGACAGCGACCACGAGTAATCTTCAATTTCAGGTATATTATGCTAATGATTATATCCTCACGTTCGAGCGAGCTGGCCTTCATACGGGCGCGTCCGAAGGGTCTTGTCATAGTTGTTCATCATCAACAGATACCTCACGTTCCTCGGCGCTGTCTTGGCTACATCTTTCAGCTCCTCGAATTTATCTGACGAGGTGTTCTGTAAATGTTCTTATGCTCAATCGGTACCCGATGTTGACGCTTCTCGGGGGTGAGCAACCGATATATGAGGTGGTACTAATATCAATTATATTAATTCTGCTTCTAGCCATAATAAGAAGCATGACTTTTCCGCCAATTGATTCCAGTCGTCAATCAAGGCACCGGCAGCGTATTCGGTACGCAGCTTCCCCCACATTCGTAATGTGCGTCTCTGATTTGATTATCTCGCCAGTTGTACAAATAAACAGGACTTGGGAGTTGTACGCTTGCGATCGCCGCATACTCGCTCTATCTTCTGGCTTGCTCATCGCGATGGTCGTCGTCGTTACCTTCTCCGCGATGCAACGCAGCGCTGGTGTCGCAACAACTGTGCTGATTGCTTCATCGTGAAATATTGCTCTTACGATATCGCGACTACTAATATCACAGTGCAATGTAGCTCACTCACTGTATGTGTGCGTCTGATTGCCATCAATTTTTCCAAACAGAAATCCATATTCAAGTCATAGTGGCATCCGTAATGGCAGATTTCCCGGCTTTGTTTCTTCCCTCGCCGGACAATTATGTTGACAGCTCGTGCAGTACCTCGGATATGTGTTTTCGTCTTTGATTCAATCGACATAGCCCTCACCAATAGCAAAGCATCTCGCTCATAGGCGGCCTTCAGGCTAACGAACCTAGCTCTTTCTGCACAAATACCCTCTATAATGCTTCACGATGGTGCGGGGCTATTCGCTCGAACGAATTACTGATGCCTTATTTTGGTAAGCAAAATACTTCTCAATGCTATCTCAGGTGAATATTTAATACTGATCTGATCAGTTTAGTGCGATGGCTTTGGCGAATCTCATGAACATTGTCTCTTTTTATGTACGTGTGTTGTCACTACCGTCTACACTGTCCACGTTTGGTGATGGCGCAACAACCTAGATCGCTCCTGTGAGATCTCTCCCCAAGTCGGCTTTGTGCGTCCTTTATATCGAATCTTCAGTCTCTTCTCAAAGGATGCCTATCTAAATTTGCCAGCGTGTCAGTGACCTTTTCTCGTATGGATGCTTCAAGGATTGCTCATCGCCTCGTTGCAGTATGGGGGTAATTCTCGTGATCACGAGTGGCCCTTAACCTACGAGACGTCAGGCACCCTAAAAAATTGCTGCTTGAATGGTCCAGATTCTCGTAGCGGACATTTGCCGACAGTTCTGGAGCTTGCTTTCCTTGAGTGACATGCATAGGAGCGTGCCGATGCCAACATCCTCAGCCTCTCACGGCTTACTATAGCAGGATAGAAGTGAAAGCACGATAATTTACCGTATAGTAATGCCATGGGGAGGAGCGACAGGCACATGACAGCACACTCCCGTGCTTGTGACGTAGCAAAAGCGATCTGCAGAGTTGCGAGTCACCAGGGCCCGAGCGGGATCCGAAAAGGCGGTTCGAAAGTTTGACCCATCTGGCAATTCTGTCTTCAGTCGGCTTTTAGTTTTTAGCTGTAAAGTTTTATCTCCGTACATGGCGGGTTGGGCACAGCCCGTCGCAGCCACGGTGGCGCTCTCATATGAACACCTCACAATGTGCACAGAAATATGGCTGAGCGTTGGTGTAATACTTGCAAGGTACATGACAATCACTTTCCTCGTAGTGGAGGCGGGGTGGAGCCATGGGGAGACCGAGGACGTTGATATGTTGAAATTTGAACCCGCCGTTAGCGTTTAGTGCCCCCGAGTGCTCCAAATATTTTTGATCCGGTGAAGATCATCATGTTTGTGTACTTGTTGACCATGAACCCGTCGCTGACTATGGATATCTACCCCATCAAAAGAAGACCCCTCCGCCTCTCCCTCGTTCAACATTGCAGACTTATTTCCGCTCTATATCTCCTTTCCCCTTCATGGATCAATTGGCACAGGACACAGATGCAGTGTATGCAGACTTTGCCTCGCGTTGGAGACCAAACTGATCGATACACGTAGAATCATACACACCAAACTGGAGTTCCTCGCCGTTTGTGAGTTGACAGACATCTCATGCTGCTTGATCATCTGGTTCTGAACTCCAAGTCAGCAATCTTGTTCTATGATTGGTTCATAACGTTCGGCGCTGAAGTCGACAATATCTGGCGGAGGCCGAAGTCTCCTTCTGCGATACTGTTTCTGTTCAACCGCTACCATGCACTTCTGGGAAACCTCATCGTCTTAATAGCGACGTTTATCACAATGCCCGAAGAAGTATGTTTCGCCCTACTCCTCACTTGAGTCTTATGTGCTTATAGTTATTTACAGAGGTACGATACACCGCGTCCCGCCCTGAACGGCTCTCGATGTTCATGAGCACCTTCATAGCTGTAAACATTTTGAAATATTCCGCCAGCTTCTCCTAATCGTCACCCAAGTTAGCGTATGCAGTACGTTTGCGCCCATTGCTACTGCTTCTCATATGCAGCCTCTAATTTGCCTGTTTACTAGATCTCCTTACCTTACGGACATGGGCCCTCTACGGGCGCAACAAGTGGGTCCTTGGAGGCATGATGGGCGTTGGTTGTACACTGATCGCTATAACTGCAGTATGTCTTAGGATGGCTATCTCTCCGTGCAGTGCTAACAGGCTTGGTTTGGTAGTTGTCCGTGGTTGGCCAGCAGACAGATGTGGCCTTAGATGTACCAGGCTGTCATTTGGGGCTAGGCTACCAATCGTGAGCATGGTTTCTTTACCCTTATCTTGCACCCTGTCTGACCTGGTATCCACAGTGGCCATCGTGAGCGGCACCTAACCCTGAACCACTGCCTGAACCAATTCTGATTTCCCACCCAGGTCTTGTAATACCATGGGAAGCGCTCTTCGCATACGACGTGATGGTTGTCACTCTCACAGTGCTGAAGACATGGCGGGCGCGTCACCGCTTTGGCTTTTCCCCGGGCTACGTGTCGCTGTTCGGGCTCATCTTGCGTGATGGTGCGATGTACTTTACGTGAGCTTGGTCCTGCCTCCTAAGCAATACGAGACGCTGACCTGCTCGAAAAGCGTGATGGCATTTGGTGGTCTCGCCAACGTGTTGACATTCTATGTTCGTCTCCTTTCGCGCCTCGCCGATTGTAATGATGCTGACACATCATCTTACAGTATTCAAGGGTTCGCTGCAAGCATAATAATGCTATAGGCACTGCTGACTTCTGCTCCACAGCCGCTCCTTAAAGGCGTGCTCTCATCATTTTCCAGCTGGTGCGTGCCTTTTTCTTAATGGCGAATCTCCCGTTGATATCGTGCTGAACAGCATGAGCGTTGTTCTCATATCCCGATTGATGTTGAATCTCCACACGACCGCTACTGCCGGTGTCTTCACGTCCCCCAATGGCTCTTCCCAACAGCTGACAAGTGTGGAATTCAATGTGCAGGAGATGTCTGTGAGAGATACGTCTGAAGATACATGTTGGGACGAGGATCCTCCCAGTCATGTGGATCAGATTCCGGGAGTCTGCGAGGCGGACAAAGTTGTATGATGTTTATTTATCCAATCTCATTATGGAGGGATATTTATTTAGAGGGTACCCGTAGGGGCTGCATCTAATCACTGTAAAATACGCAATTTACCCCATCTTTCATCTCTTCAAAATCTTCTCTTCCAGCCCAACTAGCGCTCGCAAACCCAACACCTTGCCAATTGCAAGGAACTTTTGGAATTGGTGGTTCGGATTTGTGCGCGTTATGATTAGCCCCTAAGTCAACTTAAGCGCCGCTTCCGACAGCCTCGGCTCACATCTCGTTTTCGATCTTGGTTCGCTTCACATTCAGTGCCAAGAAAGCCACCAAGCGAGAGCGCGTAGGCTAAATTGCAGATATGACTGGAGACCCGGAGATGTTGACCCCGACGGTCACGCGTTCCGACGTCTGGCTAGAGGATGGCAATATCGTTCTGCAGGCTGAAGGAACCCAGTTCAAAGTGTATCGCGGTATTCTTGCCCTCAATTCCCCTATATTCGATGATATGTTCTCAATGCCACAGCCTGTTGCGGGCCCAGAGACTCAGACGGTGGAAGGATGTCCTGTGGTTCACCTAATGGACTCAGCCGTGGACGTCAAGATCGTATTGCAAGCTCTATGCCAGCGCAGGTAGGCCATTTTACACAAAGATTGGCTACCTGTTCACTCGTCCCTCATAGATATGTAGCTTTGAAGGCCCCCCTACCAATCAATGTCATTGCAGCCTTCCTCCGGATGGGACACAAATACGACATCGACGTCATCCGCGAGGAAGCCCTTCAAAGACTCTACTATGAAAGTCCGACTACACTCAAAGATTGGGTGAACTTGGATGCCTGGTCCATGATCGTCCGCTCGCCACGTGTCAACGCCCAGATTGCAAATTTGGCTCGTGAGCATAACTTGCTCTCTGTTCTTGCTATTGCACTCCATTCTTGCACTATTGAAATCATGGGCGCGAGTGGCTCTGTCAAAAATTTTGAGCAGAACAATGCAACGCACAAAGAACTAACTCCCGAGAACGAGCGCGCGTGCTTTCTAGCCTATCCACGACTCCTCCGCTTGCAAGGTGGTACGACGCTCCAATGGTGCAATTTTTCACAAGAGTACTTTCCTGGGTGTATATCGCCATTTACGTGTCCTGCCGCGCGGAAGAACATCATCGTCGGCTTTCTATTCCCTGTCCCCAAAGAATACGGTTTCGATGAATGGCAAGATGAATGGGAAGAAGACATGTGTGTGCACTGTATAACGGCGGGCAAAGAGTATTATAAAGCCGGATGTCACGCTTTCTGGAATGGTATTCCAACTGCATTCGGCTTGCCTACTTGGCACGAAATCAAGAAAGAAAGGACGTCGTTTGAAGGTACGCTGAACGCTCAGTTGTCATCACCATGTTCTTACTGAACGTATGCATATCTAGCTAAATCATGAATTCGCGGCACATTGCACTTCATTTGTGCTGTACACTCGCAGAGCCTTTTGACAGCAACCCATCTGGCATTCGTGCGACTCTTGTCCTTGCATCTTTGACAAGATTTTCACACATCCGCAAACCATAACAGCTTTTACCTGTCATATTGAGCAATAAATTCAGATTCGGAAACTATTCTCGAGCGAAGAGTGTGGAATTTGGCAACAAAAGGATCATTGCCGCGTGCATATACAGAACGTCTGTATGCTAAGTGCAAGAGGGACCGATCCCGTTCCAACTTCCCGATCCCTCCAATGGCTCGAGTCGGTAGTCGTCTCAGGGGATGTTCGTACTCCAATGTCAGTACCGACTAGGCCAGCGCGTTCTTTATTCATATCTAACATATCCTGATTTTGGCTCCATCTTTGTCAGATTAACGTCAAACTTAACCCCCTGCTTTGGGAGTACTTATAGACCAGGGTCCTCTCCCAGCACACTGCCTCATTTCTGCATAGTACCAACGGCAACCGGCTCGGACTGTACTAAGTGCGAGCCTATTACTATTGTCTCAAGTACGGCAGGATTGGCATGAAAGATAGTATTGCAAACAAAGAGCGTGGTGATGTAGCGAGCGTAGGCCAAAACAAAAATGATGAATGTGGATCAAAACGAAGCAGGCGGACTAGGCAATAGTAGCATGCGCATGAGGGGTATGTAGGATATGGCCGGGAGGGCCCTGAGCGAAAAGATGCAAGGAACACCAAGTAGATGAACCAACCCGTATTAAATAGAATCCTTCCTCTTCCGATAGTGGATATGTATAGCTTAGGCCATGAGTCCAACGGCCATTCCGACAACCGCGAGTGCGGCGCCCATCGCGCTCAGCCTGGTGGTCACTGCACCGTTCTTGGAGGACGAGGGTGTGGTCGAGGCCGAGCTTGAAGAAGTGCCAGCGGCGGAGGCGGCCGAGCCGGTCTGTGTGCCTGAGGCAGTAGGCGTGGCAGAGGAAGCGGGGTACGTGGAGCCAAGAGCCTTGATTTCGAATGGCTCAGATTGGGCGTACACCTGGTAGATAAGTGTCAGTGGAGGCGAATGGGGAGGGATGCGTGTGGTAGCAAGAGGAAAAAGCGAACGCACGTCAGTTTCGTTAAAGATGTTGGCAAGTTGGACGACATAGCCCGTGCCGGGGGGCTGGTTGACCTGCTCCTGCGTGAGCGACTTCGAGCAATCGTAGTTGTTCTCGATGGCAATGACCGCGATGGGGTTCGCGAGGAGTTGGGTGTTCGTGTTCGCGATGAGCACTGTGAAGTTACCGTACGCTGCATCGGACGAGGTCAGTGAGGCCAAACCTCTTAATGACAATACTCACGCGAGGTGTCACACTGCTCAAACCGTTAGTCAAAGCGAAACCTCTCATAGACAAACAAAACTCACTGTCCAGATAATGTTGTTCTCGGACTCGGCCACTGGGTTTCATGTCAATCACCTGTTACTTTGCGAACAGGAAGACGCAAAAAAACTCACCCCACCAAAGATTATCACCACCCGGCACAATGACCGAGAGTTGGGCAGATGCGACACCTAGAAGGGCGGCAGCGGTTGCGGCGACAGTGAAACGCATTGGAAGTGGTGTATGAAGAGGAGAGGGATGGCAATAAGGAAGAGGGCAGGGAGTTAAAAGAACGACGGTAAGCTAAGAGCTCTTGGAAACAGGCCAGAACAAAACTGAATCAAACGAGTAAGTGCAATTCCGTAACCGGATGAACTTGTCCATTGCAGCCGCAACCCTATGCAACTATGATCACACTCGGACCTCGGCATCTTGCCTCTGAGAAACAGTTGAGGACTTTCCGCCCCAGGCTTCTGAGCCGATTTGGACATCCCTTTTGAGGGAAAGTGAGATCTGCGGCGATTCAGCGATTTTAGTCTGTTTTAGCGTCCGCAGGCGTGTTCTGGCTGCGCGCCGCTTTACATCATGGCGTCGGGATGATCGCGCCTCCTCTATGTCTTGTCTGGCTAAGTAGACGGCAGAGCATGTACTAGTTGTACAAAAATCTGTACGTGCTGTGTAACATTATGAAGTCTTTATTCTCTTATTCAAAGGGCTTAGGGTATTTATTTATTGGAAAATGCGGTTTTATTGACTGTGTATATGAGTACAAGGGATAGTTGTTATAATCAAAGAAATGGGGGTGGAAGACAAGTGATTGACCCATATAATAGATGGAGATGTATGGAAGAGCCACCAGGGGATGAGCCTGCGGGCGGGTATGTAGTAATGCAGATGGGGAAGTGCAGGGGACCCATAGGACTGAGGAGAGCGCGCGGAGACATAGGGTAAGCATAGATGATGATACATACATGGTAATGAAAGGAGCATGGGGTAGAAGGTGGATGATACAGCGTGCTCACCGTTTCCGACTGGCCAACCTGCTCACTCCCAGCAAAACAAGAAAACCCCCCTACAAAGCGAAATAGCGGTCCTAAAATTGCGCCAAGGACATAGGGGCGACGGGGGAGGTCGCCACGAGATGATACTTGAAGACGAGAAGGGAGCATGGGTCGGGGAGCGAGCAATGCCCAGACGGCGAGGCAGCATATGGTGGTTTGGGATGACAGCGGACACGGCGGGAGGCATCGGTAACCAATAACGGAACGGCCGGACGTTAGCGGACGTTAGCGTCCTTCTTCCACTATCACGCAAAAGGGGTAGTGGGTTTCTCTAGCGTATTTCCATTCTGGGTCGGAAGCCTGGGGCGGAAAGTCAAAGACTCTGAGAAACACCTTTGCCATTTGTACTTTTCACAATCTGCGACTATGTCATCTTCCAGTATGAACTTTGACCAAACGGAAACGTAAGGCCGACAATGGGGAGATAAATGGAAGCTCGAATTCAACAGCTGTCGGTCGGTCCTGTGCGTTCGCAGTCCCTATGGTTCAGGGATGGAAGCATCGTTCTACAGGCAGAATACAGAGCGATACATTGCAGCATTTTTACCCTAATTGCCCCTCATCTATATACGGAAGGAAGACGGCAGTGATGGGGCGCCTTGCTGGTTTATTTAGCCTTCTGCTCTAGATACAAATGGTCCAGGAGCGGGTTGGTATGCTGATGTGGTGTGTGTCTTGCTGTAAACCCCATTGATTGATTGCTTTGGATGCTGATAGTTGTGCAGATACCGAACAGTTATGGTCTTTACCGCGAGATGGAGCTCCTAAGGACATGCATTTGAGGTTAATGCGTATTCGAGAGACTGTCCCGGTTCTTCATTATCGATTTATGGTCAGACCCAGGGCCAACTTGCACACAAACCATTAGTATTTCCGACGTTATGGCTCTTTGGAATCATACAATCTTATCTTCTTGACATGTTGCTGTTTTATTTTTTTGAGATGTACGGCCAACTTCAACTGTGTATTTGTGGAAATCGAACCTCCAGCGAGTCACTCAATCACGATAAGCGCCCGGCACCATTCCGATCGTTTTGAACTCGACCGTCGTGCAAACACGAAACCTATGGCAGAACCCGCTCCTGTGCGCTCCAATTTGCTATGGTTCAGTGATGGAAACATCGTCTTGCAAGCAGGAGGGACCCAGTTCAAAGTCCACCAGAGCATCTTGGCTCGGCACTCTGCGGTATTCAAGGATATGTTCACTGTTCCACAGCCCATCAAGGGCAATGAAGTAGTGGACGGGTGTCACCTCGTGCATGTCTCAGACAGTGCCTCCGAATTTACCGTTGCACTCGAGGCAATATTCTTGCGCAAGTATGTTGCCTTAGTATCCTCCCATACAAATGACAGGGCTGAATTCATCTTATGTTTTGACAGATGGGTATCTACGGGCGAGCCCCTCCCCATTGAGGTCATCGCTGCAATGCTTCGTATGGGCAGTAAATATGAGATGGAAGCGCTGCGCGTTGAAGCTCTCAAAAGGCTTTACTTGGAGTTTCCTTCGGATCTGGCATCTTTCGACAGATTCATCTCGGTGGATACCGCCCACAGCGGGCGCGGCAGTATGATTCATCGCACCAACTGGTTCTATCTCGACGCTGCCAATTTATGTCGCGAGCTAAACTTACTCTCGGTTCTCCCCATTGCTCTTTACTGGTGTTGCAGGTGGAAGGCGAAGGTTCTTGAAAAGGGTCACACCAGGGCTGACATGACGATCGCTACACTTTTTCCCGTAAACGAGCGCGCATGCTTTCGAGGCTATCCAGAACTTCTAGAGCTCAAAGAGAAGGGCACATTTTCTTGGCTGCTATCGCCGCCAGCGGTCTTTGACGGCTGCCGTACTCCTCTCGACTGCCACGCTGCCCGCAGCAAACTAGCGATCGGTGTATTCTTCCCTACAAGCACTACACGTAGCCTTGCGTTGTGGCACGACAAATATAAGGCTGGACAGTGCGCGGCCTGCATTTCAGTGGCTCGTCGAATGCATCATGCAGGTCGACAACAAGTTTGGGACGCTTTACCCGGAGTATTTGACCTTCCCGCTTGGGATGAGTTACTGAAGGAGCGAGCGGAATCGGATTTGGATTTGGATCCTTTTGGGTTGGTGCGTTTTATCCGACCATCAATTGCTCTAGACGTACAGGGTACTAATCAAACCATAGACATAGAGCGAAATACGCACCTTTCGAACACGGCTCTATGCCCGTGCGCAACGGTTAGATTCGACGGCAGCATTTATATTTTATAATCTGGACCTGGTTGACGATGGCAACATGCCCGTCCAGTTTCTTTGACGTTCAAGTCTCCGTTTCCGTATCTCATCATCGATCATCCCTGTCCTCGATGACTCCTATTTGATTTTGGATGGTGCACACAAAGGTAATAAAGGTAGCTATATGTCGCATGTGCAGATGGTGGTGCATACTAGTTCAATTTTCGTCTCCTCGGACACCTCTTGATTCTAAGGCTATACCACCGCCACATGATCAGACATATGTATTAGTCTCCCATCTCGATGAGTTGCAGCGACACCACATATCATTTTGATCACATCACACGCTTTTCATATTGTATTGTGTTCCGAACAGGAATGAAGGTTGATGTTCAGTTGCTGCGAGCGAGCTGCGTAGTTGATTAGTATCATCAAATGCGCAAATGTTTCGTTCTTGGCTGTGTAAATGTCACAGCCACAAATTTATTTCTAGCTGCGATCATTCAACACTTCTTTTGCGCAGTCTTCGACGCAGCATAATTTGTTCATATATGAAGCTCATAGAATATTTCCAAAGCACCTCCATTGTTTCAGCTCACTGAACACAGAAAGCCTTCAAGTTCATCGCCATGCTCCTCGATCCGGAAAATCCCAATTATCAGGGCTCATCGAAGGCAAGCGAGGCAGCGCTAGCAGCGGAGCAAGTTCAAGAATCAGTAAGCGCGAAGCCTCTTTCAAATCCGTTCCCCAAGTCCTTGGTGGCGGGCATACTAATTGTCCATTAGCAAGAACCTCCACCAAGTTACGCGGCAACTTCATTTGCGGTTCTCTCCCCAACTCCTATAGATGCGGATTTCAATGCAGATGCAGTTCCATCTGTAACAGAAGGATCCTCAAAGCAGGCAACAAACTATGTGCATGTTGAAATTAACAATCGAAAGATTCAAGGATCTTATTATCTTGTATGTTCCATTGAATTCTGTGGACACTACTGGTAGTATTCCAAGAGACTAATTTGCGTCTGACAGGATCCAACCCTTGAGATACCATCGTCGCTTCTTAGCCACAAAGTCTCCAAGACTCCAGAGAAAGACAAAAACACATGTTTTCTCTACTCCAGGAATCGTTTTGTAGACGTGGATCTTTCATTAGTCGACAGCTCCAGCAATTCTTCCGGTCATATGGAGTGCAAGAAGCGAGCAAAGTTGTATGTTGGCTCCCGCAACGGAAATATTGCCGTTCGAGTGGTGCGTGCTTTGAGTTCCTTATGAGTTATAGTCTCACCCCCACCTTCAACTGCTTTGAACTTTAGCGCCGGCCACAGCATACATCTCTTGCCGAGGTTATTCCCTTCAAGTTTCACGCCGCCTCGCATAATGGCACGGTCAGACTCTATGTCCCCAACGACTTCACTGGCCCGCTGACACTCACGACACACAATGGCAATATTAAGCTCTCCCCAGCGATCTCTGCGCGCCTTGCCTCAGACTCGCATAACAAGGATACTCGGAGATGCTTCATCGGAAATGTTTCTACTTACTCAGAGCATGATTGGAATGGCGACGATGTGGTAGTGGAGGGGCACAACAGGACCATCTTGGTGAGCACCATTGATGAACTCGAGGCCATTGCCGAAGGAGAGGGGGTCGAAGGAAAGAAATTACTATCCCGTATTTTTGGTTAAAAATATGCACCTCTATTTCATTCGCCAGTACCGCTATGGAGAGTATTCGCCATGGATAATTTTCGCATTTTAAACTTACGCCATTTGTTTTGCACTAAGTGGATATCCAAAATTTACTAAAGTTTTACTTAGCAATGATGTGACGACAGGTGTGACGCAATTTGGAGACAATAGTTTTATATAAAATAACAACCTCTTCGCATAGTAGGTGTGGGTTGACTGAACACAGGCAGGATACTGAGGATTTTTCGAGCGTTCGACATGTTATGTAGTAAAAATGCCGAACGCGAGTTCGAACTGTCACGCTGCCAGGCAAATTTGACTAACAATTTACTAACAATCTTTTCATTTGAAACACGGATTTTTTTTTGATTCTAGATCTATAGATAATTATCCATGGCGAATACTCTCCTATAAGCTGTAAAAATAGACTGGTTCAACGTTTTCAAGTGGCACTGACAAGTCGAACCATTGCGTGCCACAAATTGCCTTTTTCGGCTGCAACGTGCATTGTCCAACCAGACAATCGCAATCATTCCCAGTAGTCCTCCACACCCCCGCTTTGAACACCCCTTTTCTTTCATTACCCTTTCAAATCTTTTCACTCGACTAATTAGTTATCAACCATAACCTCTCTCACAACTCTTCTCGAACGCCGACTTTTCAATGGCGCCAACAACCCGTGCAGCATCAGCCCACCCACCCTCACTAGATTCATCTCCCGTAGTTCTACCCCCTGCTCGCCCTCGTCCGCTGAAGCGGTCTGCGTCGAATGCATCTCTTCCAACTCCTCCCCGCACGCATACGCGCAAGAAATCGCACAAATCCAAGGCAAAATCCCGAGCGTTCGACACGGACACTGAGTCAGACTACTCACAGGCGTCGGATGGTGACGAGGGTGTGCCAGAGGCGGACAGAGTCGTTATTGGACGCAAAAAGCGCAGGACGGCCGTAGCACTGAGTGGGCATGACGAAGACGAGGGGAGCGAAAACGAGTTCTGGATGGGCGGCGCGGGCGCTGGTACCAGCTCACGAACGTCGAAGGCGTCCAAATCGAAGCCTAAGTCTAAGCAGGCAGATAGCGCCGTAGAGGACAGCCCGGTTGCGCTGCTCAACTATCGTGTCAAGGCCCCAGTTTCACCACCGCCGTCGCACCGCAAAAAAGCTCCCAAAACGCCGACCACTACTTCCCCGGCGCTGGCGTTTCCCTCTACGCCGACCAAGGCTGGCCCTCCTGCAACTCCTGAATCTACAGGGCCATCAACGCGCTCTCGAACTCGCCGGGTTCTCGCCCTGCGAGATTCGCCTGAGAATCCGTTTTTAGCAACGGACAGCGAAAATGGCAGTTCCCCGAGGTCCCTGGGGTCTAGAAGGAGCCCGCGGACGCCTCAGCGACACGAGGAGAAGCCCTTCATGACCTACGTCTTGTACGTTGCTTGGTTTCCATCATTCTCAATCGCACACGCTGACTAACTGGTCAAATTTGTAGCCGCGGCATGAAAGCCCAGTTCGACAATCCGTTATACAACCTCCCAGAGTCTGTGCATGAGCGCTCTCTGCTCCCTATCGAGCACCCGGACTACGAGGCTGAGGAGACCTGTGCGCCTAAACTGCTCTTCCCTTCTGCGCACCGTCGTAGTCGGCGCCTCAACACTGTTGCTGAGGAGGAACAGTCACTGCGCACTCCGACCCAAAAGGGTCCCCAGGCAACGGATGGGCTGAGAGCGGGCGCAGTCATCGTGGAGAAGGCTGATGTGGGTGCGCGAGCCAGAGGGCCCGTCAGGAGACGATGATCGCAACACCATCTTTTCAACTTTCTCTCTCTTCATTTATCTTCATCTTTTTTGAATACTATTCTGCATCATATTTACATGCGACACCTGCTTTATTTCACTTCATCTATCGATGTTCACCCTCTCCTCTCCAAGCGCCACCTCAATACCTATCTCGTAGTTCGCCCTGTCCAATAGTTAGCTATTATACGAATGCCAATGCTCATAGTGCACATGAATTATCAACGCATTGCAGGCAGATGGTAGGCGCACACCTCGACATATCGCTTGCCTTGGAATTTATATTCAACACAACGCTCTATAAATGTGAATAAATTAGGCAACTATCCCAAAATATGTTGAATGCAGCTACGTGAATATGGTGTAAGCAACCAAATATCAATTCTACACTTCGAAAACATTGATCATCGCCGAGGATATGATTGGAGTCAGTCAGGTTACTGCGGAAGTGTGCCGAATATCATAGCGAGCGTTCGCAAATATGATCATAACTTGACAACTTGCATCCGAATCGTACCGCCGCGGTTGGGGTCTGTTTCAAAGGGCTGGTCCGGGTTGCTTCAGATTATCTTTCAAACTGCTGCTGACACTGACACCCAGTGAGAAATGACTCGGGCTGACTCAGGGCGGATCGGATGTCACCTGTTGTGGAGCAAACACTGGAGGATGCGAATGGGAGCAGAAAAATGAGAATCACGCCGAGAATTTTCGGGCTAAGTCTGCCAGCCTCCGTTCTCCTCTGCAGAACCGAGCACTGCTGGATGCTGCAGAGCAGAGCAGCCGCCAATTACATCATTCACAGAGATTCGGTCTTCCTCAGACGACCTCTGCTCTGCTCGGACACCAGCAACTCCGAAGTGCCCGCGGACAATTCCTGCTCCCCTCGGATTCCCTCTGTAGCGTACTGCAGAATAAATCTTATATTATTGCTACATAATATAATTTCTGTGCCCCTCGGGCGCCATCCGCTATACCCAGAATCTCCCACAGCACACAGACATCCGACTGGTTCCCCGCCGCCCGCTCGTCGTCGACAACCACCCCGGTTGATCCAATCGCGCGAGTCGAGGAGACATGGCCTGCAGCTAAGTCTTTTCAGCTAAACCAATAAGAAAGCAGACTGAGTGGTGCATACCTCGATCATGTGGGCCATCATTTGGTCACGGTGCTGAGTATTCTGCCATCAGATAGTACTTGTTACTGGTACTGCGAGAGTGATATGGGCTAGCAAAACAGTTAATGATTGCAGCACTTGCCGAATATCGCGCATATAGTCAAGGAATAAGCTAAAAATGGCCGTTAGTACATGGACATGGACTGGTGAACGATGTCGAGCGTACCTACTTAGTATTTCGCGTACTTGAACGTCCTGAGCAATCCGTTGCCGTAAGCGATAAGTACTAAAGGTAGACGGGGGAGAGGGAACAACATACCTAGGCAGACAAGGTTGTTGTCTATCGTGTCGAGGTCCCCTGACAGATCCAGACATGATCTTTGTCAGTTTCGACACGTACTGGATGTCTCGATTCGCTGTCAAGAAGTACCTTAGATCCCGACGCGTCGCATCGTACTCAAAGACGAGCCCACCAACAGCGGCACACCGGCTGTCCCATCGCGCGCACCTGCCCACATGGCGACCATATCTCGTCGCCATCAATGTCGCGTGTGGTTACCAGATGGAGGGTTGCATGCGGAGGGGACATGGGAGGAGAGAGGAGCAACAAAGGGGAAAGGTGGTGGTAAAAGGACAAGGTGCGCACGCCGCGTAACTTGTGAGGCGAATTTGGATTACTGGGGTCTCATTTTACTTATTTGAGAAACTTCTGGAAACTTGGTCCACCCAATTTTTTTTGAGCTTAGTTATAGTCTATGATCGCGAGATGCTGCGACCGGATATGTACTCATTGAATTCGATTTCGACGTCATGCATCCGACCTGACCAGGACGCGACAGAAATCGTCCGGATGCGCGGGCCACATCCGATCCGCACTGAGCCACCCCGAGTGACTTTTCACTGGGAGTACTGACAGCTGACATCAGTGTCGAGAAAAATCACTGGGCCTTCTGTAACTTAGCCCTCGGCGCCGAGGAAGATGAGAGTAATTTAAAAGTTTATGAACAGAATCCATGATACCCACAGATTCGCAAAATTGATGAGTATGGTAGAAGGTGAGTATAATTCCTTTCCGAAGAAGCCATCATGTGTGAGTAGTACGCGAAAGTAGTATAGATTCTGGTAGCAGAGTTCGAAATGCGGGACAAACGTGCATAGTCCGCGCCCAACAGCGTCCCAGATTGTAATCTGCACCCTATTTCGCCGTTCATATTCAGCAAAGCTTGAAGGATTTTGCGTGCCATTTACTGAGATGGGTAACTCTTACCGTCTGGGTAGATGGTAAGACTCCGAGGACAAGATACGACGTTCACCGAGGACTTTACGCTCTCACGAGCGGCCCGGAAGAATTGACGCCGCGCGATGATGAAATCTCTGTATAAAGCCAACTTCTGAATCTCTTCCACTATCCTTCATCCCCTCATATCCTTATCGCACCGCAATCATGTCCGGAAAGTTAGCATCCGGTGATTATTGAGGGAAACTCGCGTCTGATCATCAACTAACGCCTTGCGCAGAGTACGAGTCCTGGAAGAAATTGCAAGAGATCTATGACGCCCAGAAGTCGCAGCTGGTGTTGAAAGATCTCTTCGCTCAGGATCCTTCCCGCTTTAGTACCTTCTCTAAGGAGTACGTCTCCCCTGACGATCCATCCACCACCTTCCTCTTGGACTACTCCAAAAATCTGATTACCAAGCCCATCTTGGAGACTCTGTTGTCACTCGTTAGGGAGGCGGATGTTGAGAAAGTACGCGATCAGATGTTCGCTGGAGAGCACATCAACACCTCGGAAGACCGCGCTGTCTTGCACGTTGCCCTGCGCAACATCAAGAACGACTTCAAAATCCAAGAGGCTGGCGCCGATGAGGTCGACGGTGTCCTCGCGCACATCAAGGAGTTCTCGGAAGCCGTCCGGAGTGGAGAATGGAAGGGATACACCGGCAAGACTATCCAATCCATCGTCAATATCGGTATCGGAGGCTCGGACTTGGGGCCTGTCATGGTCACCGAGGCTTTGAAGCAATATGCCAAGCGCGATCTCGCCGCCCACTTCGTGTCAAACATCGATGGCACCCATATCGCCGAGACCCTTCGTGAGTGTAATCCCGAGACCACTCTCTTTATCATCGCCAGCAAGACCTTCACCACACAAGAAACAATCACGAACGCGGAGAGCGCGAGGGATTGGTTCTTGGCCGCCGCTAAGGACAAGGCGCACGTCGCGAAGCACTTCGTCGCGCTCAGCACCAACACCAAGGCCGTCACCGAATTCGGCATCGCCAAGGAGAACATGTTCCAGTTCTGGGACTGGGTCGGTGGGCGTTACAGCTTGTGGAGCGCCATCGGCCTCTCGATCGCGCTCTATGTGGGATACGACAACTTCGAGAAGCTGCTCCAGGGCGCCCATGGTATGGACAAGCACTTCAAGGAGACCCCTCTCGAGAATAACTTGCCCGTCATTCTGGCCGTCATTGGAATCTGGTACAATGACTTCTACGGTGAGCCTCTTCCCTCAAAGTACTGAACGGATCCTGACCTTCTGTGTAGGAGCGCAAACCCACGCACTGTTGCCATACGATCAATACCTCCACAAGTTTGCAGACTACTTCCAACAGGTGCGTGGTAGAGATCTCGCCCTGAGCCCCGCGTCTAATGTGCCACCAGGGAGACATGGAATCAAACGGCAAGTCCATCACCAAGGGCGGCGAGCGCGTCGACTACCAAACCGGGGTACGCTTGAGCTATTTCATCCCGGTAGCCCTGATCTTGACTCCCTTGTTAGCCTATCATCTGGGGTGCGGCAGGTACCAACGGTCAACACTCCTTCTATCAGCTCGTGCACCAAGGCACGAAGCTCATCCCTGCCGACTTCATCGCACCCGCGACAACGCACAACCCCATCGCGCACTCCAAGCATCACCGCATCCTGCTCTCTAACTTCTTCGCGCAGCCCGAGGCGCTCGCGTTCGGAAAGACGGAGGAGCAGGTCCGGAACGAGCTGGGCAAAGGCGCGAGCGAGGCGCTGGTGAAGAGCAAGGTGTTCGAAGGGAACAGGCCGAGTAATAGCATCATGTTCCCACTAATGACGCCTGCCACTCTTGGTACGTTATCGATTCTGGACTAAGATCAACTGTTGATTTTTTGGTTGATCAGGTGCGCTGATCGCTCTGTACGAGCACAAGATCTTCGTGCAGGGAGTTGTCTGGGGCATTAACTCCTTCGGTGAGCGATTATCCTTAAAGTTAAGATGTCGGAGTAGCTGACATCGGCGTAGATCAAATGGGCGTCGAGCTCGGAAAGGTCCTTGCGAAAGCGATTCTCGCTCAGCTCAACAGCCCTGAAGATGTGAAGGGGCATGATAGCTCGGTGCGTGTGCTGTTGGATGGAGCGTTGTAGATCTGAACTGATTCATAACATAATTTGCAGACAACTGGTCTTATCCACTACTACCAGAAGTACAGGAAGGAGTGACTTGGCGATAAGGTTGGCGAGAGGAAAGGTAGACTCTGAGAAGACGAAATTTGAAATCAAAGTGTATTAGTTCTGTTCGCTGTATCAACTTTGTCGTACTTACACATGCGCGCGTCCTGTATGGCCATGTTTCTCAATGTAATTCGATGAGCACTCCATTGCGCTCGAAGTCGGAATGTATAGTTGCTTAGCACGATGAGACCTAGCATTCGAAGAGGACATCGATGATACAAATATCCGTCGGATGTACATGTGGATGGCAACTGCTGGAACTTGACGCAGATAGCCTAAACGACTAAACCGAGAGACTGCCTGAGACTGCCTGGCGAACGTTTAAAGCTGTCGGCCGCTTGCAGATGCGAGCCGTTGGCGGCTGTTGGCGGCTGCAGTGCAGGCGCATCATGATGCATATCACTCGACTGATCGGCGTATTAGACTCAACTGGAGTCTGGACGAGATCTGGACTCTGAGCTTGATCTGAGCAGAAAAGGGAAGCTGATCTCCAGATATGGTAAGAGGCTGCGAAGGAGGCTGAAAGACGATGGCGTTCTGACGTGCCAGACTGCTTTATTGAGACCTAAGTTGCTCTAGAAATATACATACCAGGGGCTCCAGGGGGCCGCGCCGTCGGCAAGAGTCGGCACCACGCTAGCAGGCACCAGGAGGCGCGTTTTTTTTCGAGGATGACGCGCTGTGACCTGCTTTGACGCGCCCCGGATATGTGCCTGGGTGCCGTAGGGCCTTATCGTTGACGGTTGTACCATGTTGTACCGCGCGAGACGGATCTCGAGCTGCCTGTTGTGAGGCTGCCCAAGTGCTGTCAAATGTCCAAAAGTCGCAAGAACAGTTTCTCCTAAATGTCTGTCCAGCGGCCAAGAGTTCGCGCGACTCAGAGGTGGTGGCTACAGGCAGGCAGCGCACAACGAACAAGGACACTGACGACGCGATGGGAATGTTGCAATAAATGCAGGCCTGCTCTAAGCGGTTTATTGCGGTGGGCAGTTGCGTGGCGCCATCTTGTTGAGATTTCGGTTGGTCAGGGCCGATATACAGCAGTCTTCAGAGTTCCGGCGAGGAATACAATAGCAACACAGACAAATTCTGGCGCGCCATCGTGGGTAGCACATATTGTTAGTGTCTTTTAAAAGGGTTTCCATACCTCGAGAGACAGGCAGAATCTGATCGCGCGACCGAGAAGGAATAGATTTTGCGGGTCGCGGAACACTAGTGCTTGTCACTGTGTCAGATTGCGCCACTGCGCCAAAAATCGCATCATCTCGACTCTCTGGAGAATGAGCTGAAACTAAATGGAGAATCGGGAGCGCGATGTGTGTTGTTGTATATCGAGGGGAGGATTCTGCCTTGACATGTTCAAATTGTAGGTGGTTGAAACGACCTGTTGTGCCTGTGGTCCCCAATGGTCCTCATGTTTTGACATCCCTAGGTGGTGGCGTTCAAACACGCTGCTCCAAGAGCACTTATCAACAGGCCAGATCAGGACCCCTGATTATGCTACCAGAGGCCTGTCCTGGGATTCCGGATTTTTGTCCGATCGCTTAGAGACCAACTTCTGTCCGATTCTTGGGCAGGCCTCTCTCAAATCGCCAAAATTTGTCCGATTTCTGTCCTGGCCTCAAAATCGCCCTAAAAATCGCCAAAAATCACCAAAAAAAATCCTGGACAGCGCAGTGGTATGTAAAGCTCGCAAAGAAGGTATTTGAAAGGAATTCAACTCGGAACACACCATTTTAGGGCTCAATTCGCGCCCCGCGCGCCTTCTGCGCACTTGTTGGTGCGCCGCGGGACCATCTTGGCAGCATGGGCAATTTGTCCGATTCCTGGACAAGCCACCACCACTTGGACCTCATTTGTCCGATTTTTGGACTGGCTGTTTTGCGATTTTAGCCAAAATTTGTCCGATTTTTGGACAAACCTCAAGGCATATAATCAGGGGTCCTGCCAGATCCGAGTAAATTACGAGTGGAGCAAGAGACATGATAACCCTGCAGATATATCTAGTCAAGGCTGGTGGTGGTGATGTATTGACAGGCAGATGATAATCGATCATTTGCGCAATGTGGAATTGGAAATTGAAACTCAAAGACAAGGCGGCTGTGGCGTCGCCCTTTGTATCTCGATTCAAGCTCCAGTTAACAAAGTATGTAGCAGAGAATGCATAGGTGGTATTAAGTGGTTGTTTTAGGCTGTGAGAATATCAACCTGTGGGTAAGTAGATGCATATCATGGTGTCGGTTGCGAGCTGGAGAGTTTGTGGCATCAGATTGACGCGTCTTGAATTCGCACGCTCCGCCCGAAGTGTACTGATTTTGCCTTCGATGTATTTCACCCGAGTTTTGTATATCG
>JACXVL010000563.1:0-36633 GCA_014898675.1 Athelia sp. TMB
AGCTGAACAGTAAGGAGTACTCAACAAAAGGGTCAGTGCTTTCACTGCGCGCCTTTGAAAAGCTGTCCTTGCTGACGAGGCAACTGTCTATCAGGATAATGAGCATTCGATATCAGGTCACCAAATTGCTCAACGTGTTCTTCACCCGTGCCTTGAATAGCCGCATCTCGCCCACGACGCCTTTAATTGTCACATCTGCCAACCCAGGCTTTTGCCCCTCCGAGCTACGACGAGACATGCCCTTTCCGCTTAGTACCTTCAGCAAGCTTGCCGAGAAGGTGTTTGCATTCACAACAGAGGAGGGCAGCCGGCAGCTCATATACGCCGCAGTGGGCGGCAAGGACGACCTGGAGAAGATGAGAGGGGGCTTTGTTCATTTGGGTGACGTGCAGGAGGTCAGCGACTACGCGATTAGCGAAGAAGGTGGGAAAGTACAGGAGCGCATTTGGGTGAGTGCGGATTCGTCCGACTGGCACAGTTTTTCCGGCGGCGCTGATTATTTCGCGTAGACTGAGACGATTGACATCTTGGCCGGCGTGACGCCCAGAGTGAGGGAAATTGTTGACCAGTACTTGTCGGTGGTCGCCTGACCTTTGTCCCTTGTATTCAAAATGGCATTATCGACGTCTTGCTTGGGCGACGGATGCACCTCGGATATACTCTATCACAAGATCTACCGAGTCGTCTGGCTTTTTTGGGGGGCGGCATACAAGCCTGACTGGATGTCCTGTCATGGCATCTGAAAAGCCAGTTTCGGATTCAGAGTTGTCGGAGCTGCATTGGAGCTTCAAAAAACCCATCAATTAGCTTATATCCGCAACGAGGGCAGATTGCACAACATGAAGTGGTGCTTGGCGACAAGAGGAATAACTTGGATGAAGCCGCAAGGAGTCGGAGACGAAACTCGCCCGATTGGGTCTGAAAACTGAGAAAACACATATTTTGAACTGGAAGAGGGGTGCCCCCTTCCAGATGTCGGTTTGGAGTGAGGAGCTGTACTTAAGTCCGTGTTCAACACGGACTTTGAAACTTCTCCAATGCACTGCGATGCCGTGTTCCAAATTCGGCGATCTGGAGCAATCTGGAGCGAAATCTGTACAAATTTTCAATTGCAGACGCTACGGAAAGGCATCTCCTACTTCCCCTTGTACATCATGATCATGAGTTGTCACTTCTTGGAATTTGATTGTACTTTTCCCTGAACTCCAGAACACGAGGGATGTGAGTAACCAACTGACAAACGCCACTGATTGAAGAAACAATGAGCATAGTGATTGTGTCTTCGCAAGAAGCAAACGATAATCAAAGTACGGTACTTGATAAACACCTAATGATTGACGCTGGGGTATTGGACCCTCAAAATAAAAGCTATTCCAAAGCCCAGGACCAACTCGACCTTACAAGTCTTTAGACAATTACGGGCGGATTCAATAAACACTGCATTTTGTTCCTATCACATTTGGTTCCGCGTGGGCCAAGTGTCGACAAAGTGCCACTTGGGCGCTAAAGCCAATTGTCAAGAACAAATGCAGTAGGATGAAGGCCGTTCAACGGGTATTCTTTTGTAACACAAGTCCTCTGTGTCTGCATCTGTCACGACTTGTGTTCAAAGAGACAAAAGAGATGAGGGTCAGGTCCCGGGCAAGGCAACTCGGCTGTAGGTCCTGCCGCTTATATACCCACAACTATGGAGTGGTGAAAGCACATCCCCGGCCCCATAGATCATGTCTCTATACCCATATACCAGCGGCGCTGTGACTCCTTTGCGCAACGCCAGCAACTCGTCTGGAACGAGAACTCCGGATGCAGGCATCCCCCAGGGTATGTTCTTGGATGAGACTGGTGGCACGATTGTCCTCACTCAGCCTTTAGACTTCAGCATCAAAAAGGCTTTCAAGGCCTTTGGAGGAATTAATTCTCGCAGGAAGCTGGCTTCCTTGCGCAGTGTCTTCCCTCATGCCGACAAGACTAACGTCAAAGACATATCGAGCATTTATGACGAAGTTCTCGCCTATGCGAGGTACGTGCAAACACACCGCAAGCCCGGGGATAACCGGCCTGACCAGCCTTGGAAACAGACCAGGACTTTACGCAGATTCTGCTGTTCGTCCGGCCATGAAAATGATCGCCGAGCAGATAGCGACGCTCCAAGTCAAGCATTTGAACCTCGCCCTGCAGCGGTGCGCCACCGCCGAGGTGGAGCAATTCCTGTTGGTATTGATGGCAGCCTGTATGGATGAGATTGAAGAATCGTGAGTCCATCTGATTTTGCCCGCTGCAAGAAAGCTAAAACCCGATAGATCGGACACCCTCGCAGATTCTAAGAACAAAGGCGCCAAGCTCGCAATGTCCAACACCTTGATTCTTGTTCCCGTCCTCAATTGGATCGTCCAAATCGCGCAGCACGGGGAAGCGCCTATCCAGATCGTTATCAAAGCTGGCATCCTGGACATCCTTCTGCGCATCTACATCATCTTGCCTGCACTCTCCAACACATCGCAGGAGGAGGCCAACCACCAGCTAGCACTAGTGGAGGTTTGCCGTTTGACGCTCGACGCAATCAGCCAGATGTGCCAACGTGCCGGAATCCCATACCATCATCCGGTGTACACTTTGTGGTCCGACTGCCAGCCTCAGCCGCCAGGTTACACCCGGCGAGCTCGCGATGGTCCTACGCCAGACCGCGCTGCGGCCTGGAGGCAGGCAAACCCATCATGTGTCAGAAGAAGGCTGCTAGTGATATACCGTGGAGGATTGTGGAGATCGCACGTCAACTCCACTGCGGACATGGAGGCTTGTTATGACATCCTCGAATTTTCTCGGTAAGTTCCCTCCCTGGCCTGAGCAACGTTCCAAAAAATTGACCACAAGGATAGACCTCAGTTCTATGATCCGGAAACAGTGAAATGGGCCTTCCTGGCAGCATTGAAGCACATTACCGCTCACGGCGAATCCGCTCGGCATCTCATACGGCTCCTAGCTCGGAGCTTCCACGACGACATCGTTTATCTTTTTTCCGGTGTGCTGCGGCTCTGGCTGGAATGTGTCAGCCACCAAGTCCAAGACAGCCTTCGCTCCGCATCCCGGGCAGCTGAGTGCTTTGGGCGTGGTCGGTTTGATGCGGGCTTTGATGCGGAGCAGCCTGTCGCAGTCGAGGTCGACAAATCTACGTACGACCGCGAGAGAGAACGTCTCTTCCGCAAGGTTGTCGGCCTCGACGCAGCTGCTCAGAACATCCTCAAGTTTACCACGCAGCTCACATCGGAGAGCGCAGCCATGCGCGCAGGACTGCTAGAGGCAGGCAGCTTGGTGCTGGTACTATCCTCATTCGCCAACGAAGAATTCACCATGCCGAGTCTGCTCTACTTGACCAAGCTGGGCAAGCGCAAGACGATGATCGCACCCATGACGCCCACACCAGCACCCGTGTCTCTTTCGGTGATCAATGCGGAGGCATCAACGCTATCGCTGCTGATATACCAGCCGGCATTCCGCGCCAGTTGGGAGAGTCAGAGGCTCCAAACGCGCCTTTCCCTTTGTGCCATGCTTGTGGACGCGCTTTTCGTGGACTGCCCTCGCGGCTCGGATGGCCGCTACGAGATATCCCGTGCATTATGCAGAAAGATTACCGATGCGCGTACATGATATGATACTTGCCTTTGTTTGTAGCCTATATGACATGTCATACCTTAGTATACCCTCCATGAATAATGCATATGGTAAAGGCAACGCACTGTGGAGAGGGATCCAGCGATTGCTTTAGTTGGCTACCAGCCGATTTCATACCTCGGGAGAGGCACCACTATCACTTCTTCGTCCCCATCTCCCATCGCACGCCAGCAAACTTGGCACAGCATACATGGACTCTCGCCTAAGCGAATGTCGCCCACGATTGAGAGTACTGCCGGTACCTTCGAGCATGCTCGACAGAGCTGCAGCAAAGGAGGGGTGATTTGTAGGGTCAACGGGTAAGGCGTAGAAGGTGGTGCTGCCTCGGTGGAAGATGGTGGTGGGGCGGCGCGTATAACATGGGGATCCGATGGATGGTGCAAGCGTATTTGATCAAATACTAGGAAGTGCTCGCAGTTTCCCTGGTGAAGAAGATAATATGGTTGATTAAGCCTGACGGTCAATGACTCTAAGGGTGTTTCGTAAATTGAAGTGGTGGCTCTTTTCATTGGCCCCCTCCTGTTCGATGGGATCTTTTCGTAGTGAGATATCAATTTACTAGCAAATGGAAGTCAGTGACCTGTAAGGATGGTTGGAGACAAAATAACCTACTCGGCGTAATCAGATTCACTCATACCATCTCCATATGCGCTGCCCTCAATGCATATAACGCAACCTGAGCTGCCTTGCGCTTTTTTGGATGTATCATATCCGACAAAATCGCCATCTGCTAACAGCTCATCAGGGATTTCGTTCGAAACACACTGGATAGCCTCAAATAAGTCCCCAAGGGTTTGAGAGGCGAGCAATGCATGTTGCGAAGAGCGGGTGAGCATATTTTGGCTCCATGCCAAGCGATTGTGAACAGTGATCAAGACAACAGCTGTATTTGACGGGGCGAGGGGATCCACTGCGTCTGGTAGCGCATTTAAAGATTCCTTGACGGAAATGAGGACGTTTTGGTCTGAGTTTTTTGGTGGGCGCATAAATAGAGCGGAATCAAGCATGTACCTGTAGTATTACTGATTAGTTCTTTCTTTCTTTTCACAGCTGTACTTCTTTACTCACTGCCAGCTCTTCAGCTGAATAGCATCCAGAGTCTTTTGTAAAGCCGTTACCGCGGGCGGCTCGTTCGCGGGATCGAGCATACCTGGCCGCTTGCGCTTTCTCCGACTGGATTTGTCGGCGTGTTCGTGGATAATGTAAACGTTGGTATCATGTGTTTTGGTAATATGTGCGTAGAGCGTAGGATTGTTGAGTACATTCTCCACAGACGACTTGATGTCGGCGACACTGGTGTAATGCGAATGACATTGTCAACTTTCATTGACGCAGTAGGAGTACGACAAACCTGCATTCCTCCTGGATCGATTCATTGAAATCTAAAGGGAGTTGTTCCATGACTTCAAATCCAGAAACTGACTTGTGAGACGGCAGGAAGACTGGCTGTGATGCAGAGGCCTCCAGCTCCTTTGCGGATTGTATGAACCTTGCTATGTCAATTGAATTTGATGGTGGCCCAAAGCACGATTCATGAGCGTGCGCCATGTTGGGATTCATTTTGGTTTCTCCGATATCGTGTTTGTGAGTAGGGAGACTGGCATAGGGGCTATACCGAATGCATTTGGGTTTTGGGCTTGGACGTGAGCACGTGGCACTGTTTACTCAATTCTTAAGTTAGCTCCTTGTTCACGCAGTCAACCACTGTCGTACATTGACTCACGAAGCGACACATCAGGACACGTCGCTGACCTCGGCCGCGCTCGGTTTACCCTGACCATCTGCACATTGAAAATCGTTTGGAGACTTCAGACCAAGGCTCAAGGTCCAAGCTTGAATCAGTCGGCGACTCGGCGTTGCCCTGAGTGCCACCCAAGCAGGGTTGACCACTGGTGGTTTGCTATGACCCTGACCAAACCCACGATTCACGAGGCATGCGGATATTGGCCCGAGGTCCACACCAACTGATGCAGAGGATCTCTGATAGATTGCCGTCCAATCAATCACTGCACTCAGTGTACAGATCAGGGATCTTTCAGAGCCTCTTGGTCGTGGAACATGCCCTATCCCGCCGTGGCTTTCCACTTCAGATTATGTGTTTTGTAGCATATCTAACCTGCCCTGTCGATTTATCGAATGTTGGAAGCACGAATCAGCACCCATCCTACCCATCTCTCCCTGATAATCGGACAGCAGAGCCGTTGCTGTGAGTTGACAGGTGTTCAACGAGTGCAATCGCGGGCGGTGATAAATCCATGCAATACCCACATCATTTTCTCATTTGTGGAGAGGCCCTTTCCGGATATGTGGTCTTTTAATATATTTTAGACGTGGACTCACTCGGTGCTTCTGTGTGGCAGTCCTCTGGATCGGCAACCACACATTGTTCCTCGAGGTCCACAAACGTTAGCGTCATTCCCGTATTAGTATTTAACCCTTTTGGCCCCTCCCTCGGCTCTCCCCCCTCTCTGCTACCGCCGCTTCCGCTCAACTAGAGCTCGAGGCCGTACCCCTCTCCTTTATCTAAACGTGATGTCGGGAATTTCTCCAGTTAATTTGAACAATACGTGCGTCTTTCCGTGTCTCTGAAGCTCTCCAAGACTCATGACGCACACCGCAGGTTTGGGGCTGTCCTTATTGGTGTACTCATCGCTGCTGCGCTGTGGGGAAGTAGGTTCTTTTCTTTAACGTCGGTATTGCTTATTGACGCAGGCCGTTGAAGTTACCTGCACTCAAGCGCTGTTCTTTTTTCAAACCTTTCCCAACGAGCGCAGGTCGCTTAAATTCTTGGTACGGTGGCATTCACCCACACGCGCTGCTGCAGACTACTCATCATCGCACAGGTGGCTGCCGTCGTATTCACCGACACCCTCCACCAAATCTTAATATCCCATTCCAGTACGTGTCCCGCAGAATTTGAGCAGCCGAAGGTTGACGGACAATGGCGCGCCAGTCTATGTTTATCTTGTATCCTCCTTCGGTGACTTCCCAGCGCTTGGCAAAATTGTGTGGTCAGTGGCACGCTGTAGTTATGCTTAGTCGCAACTAATGTACTGGTCTAACAGGAGCCTCGCCATTGAGGTGCTTGTCAATGTTCGTGACAGTGCCACCAGGCTAGTGTGCTATTTGACTGACTTACTGGCAGGGGATCACCGCTCTGCTAGTGCAATGGTACGAAAATACCATTGGAAGCAAGGGCACTGACTTATTCACCATCCCAGCTTCTTGGTTCATAGGGTTTTCGTCCGTCAGTAGCTTCACCCCCTCCGCCTATCCACCCGCTGACCCGCCGCAGTTTCGAGAAGTTACCGGCTTGGCCAATGGGCTGGTTATTTAGCGGTGTGTTCTACCTCTGATGGCACTCGCGCTCTGGCTAATCATCTGCCACAGTCCGCTCTAGTATTGGGGGGGTTCGGTAAGCAGAGTAATTGTTTTAATTGAGCTTCATTGACACAGTCCACAGCCTCTATTCTTGGTGCGCTCTCCAATTTGACTCGTTCATGATCATATGGTCACTGACCATCCACTCCAGTCTATTTAATTCAAGTACATACGTACGTTTGTCGGTTCTCGTGATGCGCACAAACACTTACCTGCACACGCTGACGCAGTTTCGACATCCACACTTTTGCGGAGCTGCATGCGATCAAGGTCTCGCCACAATTTTTGACGGGTTTAATTTGCTCTAACAATAACAATTGACAGGATGCGTCAATGGCAATTAATATCCTCGGCGCAGTAAGCGACCTCTTCCTAGCTGCCACGCTGTGCGTGCTGCTTCACCGCTCACGGAGTGGGATCAAAAAGTCAGTAGTACTAATTAGTTACTACGCAACGATATTCATGCGATCAAACCACTGACCCTTGCTGTTTGACAGCACCGACAACCTACTGAACAAACTGGTCTGTTCCGAATCGCTTTGTCCACAATAAAACTCACCCGACTTGATTAGATATTGTTCTCCGTGAGTACAGGCCTGTTAACGAGCCTGTGCGCTTTGGCATCTCTTATAGCGGTAAGCAACCCACTTGTGACTGCTGAGGGATCATGCTGAGAGCGCATGCACAGATTCTCGCCGCACCATCCACGTTCATTTACATCGCTTTCTTTTTCAACATCGGCCGCCGTACGCATCGTCTTCTCGCCCACGAGTTGATCCGCTGACATCTCCACAGTGTATTCGAACACCATGCTGGCTGTGCTGAACGCTCGCAACAGCTTGCGCAAGGACACGGCCATCAGTACTCAGGGCATCTCGCTCTCTAATTTTGGTGCCTCAAGTCGGGTGTCACAGGTACGCTGCAAATATTCAAATTTTAATTTCATCCTGAGGTTTTCTGCGCAGAATGCCCGGACAGAAAGAGTGACGGTTCATGCCACCCGCGAGCCGGACTCTGATCGTGGAGTGAGTGCCACCGTCCGCAATAAATATGCTTCCCCCTGACATCAAATTGCAGCTCTACATTTCAGACAGTAAAAATGCTGAGAACGACTCCCTCGATATGTCTGGCCATGAAAGCGAGGCTTGAGGGCATTATCGGCGCAGTGGCATCTTGGCAATCGTTCTTAGAGTTACAGTACATGGTTACATAGTGCACAGGATTTAACTTACATCAGCGGTTATAATATTGGGTAATAAAGATCGGCAATAGACGTCGGGATATTTCCGCGCCGCGTGGAGCAGTTCTCGCCTTTTCGCCCCCGAGATCTGCCTCCGATAGGCAATGCCTTATACTGGAAGTCTCCCATCAAGCGCTAGAGAGCGCCATCAAACGTAACACACGTAACGCGTCGGAGGGCGGCGTCTTCAAATTCCTTTCCTTTGCCCCCGTCTCTCTCTCATCATGTCCCCCTTGTCGTCGTGCTGCCCTTCCTCCATTCCTCCCTCTCTCCTCTTCTCTTTGACATATTGCTTTGAACTCACCCCCAGCATCCCATTTAGGCCTTCCTCTTAATTTTCGGACCGCTGGTTCTCTTGTGGGGCGTCTGCCAGCTTTGCTGGCATTTCATGGGGACTGCCTCTTTGTGACGGCGCCCCCTCAGGTAAAGGTGACTTATCCAGTTCTCTATCTCTCACCTCCGCACCCCATTGTGCGCCCAACTAATGACTAGGCCACCCCTGCTTACTGCGGCAACACCATGGCCCATCCACCCCCTCCCCTATCATCCCTCCACACAACCACCCCCATTTCCTTTCCACTCCTCCTCCCTTGAGCTCCCTTAAGCTTCCCATCAACTTCTTCTCCCCGCCAATCTCCTATGCCCATTGGCACGGCGCAATACATAATTTGTAGAATTGTTGTGATTTTGTATTACATGTATAAAATAAAATCGCATTTTTGCTCTCTCCATACCCCTACAATACTTGCATTGAAGAGAAGCTCACGCCGCAGATAGGCCAAAGACTTGTCTTTTTCCCCCCCATCTTCGGGACTCCATGCTTACTGGTTGGTGTCGGGAGCTACGGACGGCGGAGGGCGCACTTAGTACCGGACGCAGTCGCTAGTGCAAGCTAAGAATGAATTGGTTACACTAACGCAAAAAGGCATTGCCCATCGGAGGTCGATCTCGGGGGCGAAAAGAGGCCAACTGCGTGGAGCTATCTTGAATCTATGTGTGGGCGGGGAGCCTATATTGGGGTGTGTATTTGGAATGATCAAACACTAGCCCGGCGCCGCACTGAGAAGGACTCATCATGTGTGCTAGGTACCCCCCCAACCATGTTGCTCTCCTGCTTCAATCTGGCATAACTGGAAATCCAAAATGGCCATTTGCGAAGCTGCAGCGTTCGGGCCTCGCTACGGCATGAGTAGATTCTGATGAGGCAACCCAATCTCGCGAAGCAGACGACGGATGAATGTGCCCGAACTCCGAACTGTAGCTTCTGATCTCAATGTTGTGGGCGCGCTAACGGCGACCAATTTGGCTTCTTTCGCTTCGGTTTTGCAACGTGTTTGGCGCGAAGGAACCAGCCAAGTGGTGGCACCTTAAAAAGTGTGGAGGAACAGCTTTTCCTGCTCTCTCCTATCACTCCGTTGTGCTTTCCCCCGCGGATATCCCGTAAACGTCTCTGAGGTATTATATAGCCAGGGTCACCATACCACACTCTTTCACCACACCCTCTTTATCGTCCTGTCAATATGTCCGTCACCTATCTAGATATCTGTCTCGGCGCCGTCGCTGTCTACCTGCTCAACAAGGTACTCCTGACCAAGAAGCTCCCTGGCCCTCTCCCGGCGGGCCCTCGGCCACTACCGTTAATTGGTAACTTGCTGGATATGCCGACGTCGAAAGAGTGGGAAAAGTACGCTGAGCTGGCTCAAAAATATGGTGGGCACAGTCCGTCTGTCACGGGTTTTGCAGTTCTGAACGCGCAATTTGAATAGGCGGAAGCGCGCTGGTCACGGTCTTCGGATCGAACATCTTGCTCGTCTCCGATGGTGATCTCGCCATCGAGATGCTGGACAAGAAGAGCGCGAAATACTCGTCGCGGCCCGTCCTGCAGATGGGCGGAGAGCTTTGTGAGTCGCGTGTAACGCCTTACCATGAAAAAATTGCTGATTCCTTCCAGCGGGCTGGAAGGACACCCTGATTCTCCTGCGCTATGGACCTACGTTCAGGGAGTACAGGCGCTACTTCCACCAGGTGCTCGGCAGTCAGGCCAGCATGAAGCAGTTCCAGCCAATCGAGGAGTACGAGACGGCCAAGTTCCTCCAGCGCGTCGCGGCCAAGCCAGAGGACCTGTCGGAGCACGTTAGGCGGTACGTCCTTCCGTTCGCTCGTGATTATCTTTCCTGACGCCTCTCACGCAGGACGGCGGGTGCCATCATTCTTCGCATCGCGTACGGATACGAGCTGCAGGACATCAACGGACGCGATCCCCTGGTCGACCTCGTGGATGAGGCCATCGGACAGTTCTCGGCATCTACGTCGCCGGGTGCATGGCTGGTCGATGTCATGCCCGTTCTCAAATACGTCCCGGAGTGGGTCCCCGGAGCGACCTTCAAGAAGCTCGCGCGCCAATGGAACGTCTGTCTCAATAGCATGGTTGACAAGCCGTACGACTTGACCAAGAAGCAGATGGCCGACGGCGTGGCGCCGCCTTCGCTCGTCTCGAATGCCCTCGAGAACGAGGCTTCCCTGACGGCCCAAGAGTTGCACAACATCAAATGGGCAGCTGGATCTATGTACTCCGGCGGTGCTGATACGGTACGCTCTTTCCCATCGATGCGGCGTCTCATGCTCACATATTGTTCTTCAGACCGTCTCCGCCATCTACTCGATGTTCCTGGCCATGACTCTGTTCCCTGAAGTGCAGAAGAAGGCTCAGGCCGAGATCGACGCTGTTGTCGGCAACGATCGTCTGCCCAACTTCTCCGACCGCGCCAACCTGCCTTACTGCAACGCCATCTTGAAAGAAGTCCTCCGCTGGAACGTCGTCGCGCCCCTTGCGGTTCCCCACGTCACCGAGGAGGAGGACTGGCAGGATGGGAAGTACATCCCCGCCAACACCCTGGTCATCCCTAACATCTGGTCAGTTTTAATGCGCGTCTTCGTCAATATAATGCTTACCCTTCTACAGGTGGATGCTCAGAGACCCGGCAAGGTACCCCAACCCCGAGCAGTTCGACCCCGAGCGCCACATCCCCGCACCTGGCAAGACCGTCCAGACCGATCCGCGCACGTTCACGTTCGGCTTCGGCAGACGCGAATGCCCCGGGCTCAACCTCGCCGACGCGTCGCTGTTCATCTCGATCGTCATGTCGCTCGCGGTGTTCGATATTTCGCCCGTGGTCGAGAACGGCGTCGCGAAACCCCCAGTATACGAGATCCTGCCCGGGACAATTTGGTATGTCGCACTATGTGACGGTGTTTCTGCAAGTACTGATGAGCGCCGCGATCTGCAGCCACCCTAAGCCATACAAGTGCGATATCAAGCCGCGTTCAGCGAAGGCTGCGGCCCTGCTTCAGCACGAGCCCACGCTCTGATTGCTTCTGCTTTGCTAGACTACTGCTCTCCTTCACTTACGCTGTCTAATAGTAATACTGCACTTGTCTGATACCCGTCACACGACATGGAATACACGGACTTTCGCTTCGTACGGTTCCATTTTTGCCAGAGTGCTTGCATCAAAAGTCTTGCGCACGGCTCGACCTGGAGCTCTGATCGACGAAGAGAATATGTTAGATCATCGAGTATGATCGAATAATTGTTTCGCTGAGCAGGCTATAATACAGTCGTTGAGATAAATGTTACAAAAAGGACAGGTTGTCGTGTATATCGTTTCAATGCCTCGCACGCGCCAGGCGTTCAAATTTTCTCCGTCGATTCGATGTACTTCGTCTCACCCGCCCCGGAGAACTTCGCTTCTTCGTCGTCTTGGAAGATTCCGCCCTCCTCGGTGAGGTGGCCCGGGACAAAGGTTCCTGCGGCCATTAAGCTGTGAACGAGGCAAGGACCGAAGTAGTACATACCTTCGCGCAGCTCGCGCTCGGCGGCACGATAGTCTTCGACCTTGGCGTACTTCGTTCCAGGAACAAAAATCGGCGCGTCCGTGAAGAGGGCGTCCATCTCTTCGAGACGGCGGCCGGTTGTCTCGGGGTAAAAGGCCCATATGAAAAGGGCGCTGAGAGATATGTCAGAGCGTGCGAGGCATATATATGATACGCATGCATACTTGGTGTGTCCGCAGATGGCGAAGACGAGATCTGCATTAATCTTGCTTCAGCGACTGCAAATCAAACCGAGAGAACCAGACACTCACAATATTTCCAGCCGATGGCTGCGAATGCAGGGGGCGTAACTTGTGCAATGAAACTGTAGATGCTCTTATGTTAACTCCTCTGCCAGAGCTCCATTGACGACACTCACAAGTTCGAAATCCACGAGGCAGAACTGGTCACTGCGGTTCCTTTGGCACGCATACGCGTAGAGAATGATTCCGAAGGGTAAGCCCACGAAAGAGGACCAATGCATGCAGAGAAGAAGAAGTTGAAAATCCAAGTTGTGACTGGAAAGCAAAATGTTGAGTTTGGCTACATGCATCAGCGTCATAGCAGGACAGACAAATGAAAATCTAGAGGCCATAGTCAGCTACGGATGAGCATTGGAAAAGCATATAAGATACTCACATAATGTGCAGCGTTACTGAAGAAATGGAATGCAATCCATTCAACTCAGACCAGTACACATGGACGCAGTCACGACTCACTTGTGCACAGTGCCCGGATAACGCGCCATGAGAATTGCGCCGACAACGAACGAGAGGCCCGAAACAACGTTTCCGATGATTAGCGGCATTCTTCGTCCAGTGCGATCAATATAAATTACACAGCAAGCCTGAGCCGTGCCCTTCAGTAACGGTGTAATGGAAATGATGTAAAACACCCACCTCGCCAATCAGAGCAATGACGCTGTTAATGCTCTGGAAGAGCAAAATCCTCGAGCTTGTGAATCCCATGGTCACAAAGATCGTGGTGGAATAGTATTGGATGGCAGAGACACCCGTCATCTGCACCGAGAATTGTAGGATATAGCCTAGCGCCAAGCGTCTGAAGTTGCTCGGGACCACAAAGAGCTCTTTCCAGGACGCCTCATCTTTGGATAGTTCGAGAGAAGCTTTGATATCGTCCATTTGGGAGACAACGAATGGATCAGCGACGTCACCGTGGGCGTGCAGCCGCGCCAGTGTAGCTTGGGCTATAAGAGGGTTGAGTAACCTCCTGTGATTGCAGCACAGTGACGCACCTTCATCCATGCGACCTTTGGCGGCGAGCCACCGTGGGGACTCCGGGAGCAGGAGCATAAACGAGAAGAGAGGGATGGCAGGGATGATTTGTATACCGAGAGGTACACGCCACTCTGAGGGCAGGCCTTTAAGACCTGCCGATGTACCATATGTCTGGACACAGCAAGTCAGCTGGAAGTTCAAGCATGCATAGAAGGGCTCACAATCCAAGACGCAACGAAAGCTGCCAGTAAATGATAAGCAGTGAACTTTTGGTGCGATAGAAGCGCTTTACAAACCTCCAATACCAAGCATGAATTGCTGCAGCGTTGTGAGTCGACCACGAATGCTTGGGTGCGCAATTTCGGCCTAAGTCTTTGTTAGCTGCAAATATTTTACTTGTCTAAGTCAAGACGAACCTGATACAGCGGGGCAAGATCACTCATGATGCCGATTCCAAACCCGGCAAAGAAGCGACCTGCAAGCATCATGTTCATGTTCTGCGCGCCCGTCTGCAGTGCGCCTCCGAGTCTAAAGAACTCTATGAGCATGCGCGGTCGGAATGGAAGGGATTACGCACACGTAAATGGCGGCACCGCTCATGATCGTTTTGCGGCGACCAAAGCGATCTGCCATATATGCGACGGGTATCATGCCGAAGAAGCAGCCAAGTACGAGGATACTTGTAATCAAGCCTACAAGATTGGCATTGTTGTACCGTGGGCCCATGACCCGCTGTTAACGAATTTAACGTTAATATGCTCGCGTTTTATTCAGAGAACGCACGATAAAGTCCTTGGCGGGAAGAACCCCCGCGATTACACCTATTTTCCATGATGCGTGAGCACTAGATACCTAGGGCTGGCCTAGAGAGAGCCAAAAAAACAATACATGCTCACCAAGATCATAACCGAAGATGATACTCCCCAGACTGGCGAACAGCCCACAGAGCCAAGTGTATACTTTGGGATGGAGTGCCATGATCCTTGGCGTTCGCAGATTGCTCAAAAAAGGAGCCTGCGCGTCCTGCTCCATGGTTATGTACCTTTCTCCTCATGCCCCGCTGCCCCGCACTCATGTTGCGGAGTAATTAAAAATCATAGAGTTCACGTGTGATAGGAAACGTTGAACCAGCTAGTGCCTGAGATGAGCCCGGTTATGGGGAGTCATGGGGTGACGAAAGGTGCGATAGCCGGACCGCCTCAGTCTTCAGCAACGGCTCCGATTATGGACCATGGTGCACGGATTGTTTTACCCTTGGTGTCCCAAAATGCAAAGCACACGCTGAGAGTGAGGAAGCAAGGCATAAGAAGGCGTCAGAAAGCGCCCTGCGAGTCTCGCGGCGCATACCATCTTGATTCCTAAGGCTTGCTTGAGACAGGCCTGAGTGAAGGTGAAGTCGATTTGGAAATTGGAGTTGCTTAGCGCGTGAAAGAGTGCGCAGCGGCCCGCTCCCGGACTCCGGTAAGGTTATTGTCCAATGCTACCGAGGAGTACCTCTCTTCCCACTGGACCTCTCTTGTTGGTCTGCGTCATTCTGTGGGGTTGCAATCAATCAATTCTTCAAACTGAAATAGCAACCATATGACAAAATAGTTGGGCTGAAAATAGCACTCGAGGCCGCCCAGCTTGGTCACAGGCCTCTTATGTCCTCGGGCCTTCAGAACACTTTCAACACGGCTCGCCCTTGTCCCTACGTGCTGAACTGTTCTAAACAATCCGACCTTCTTTCACTGGCGTATCCAATGTAATCATGACATTTTCACAATGCATTGTGATATCACGTCAGTTCAGCTCGCTAAATATCGCCAACCGCAAAAAATGGCCATGCATTCAGTATCCCAGAGGACTTACCCTAGAGTATCTGCGTCATCATGCGCGTCTGAACGGGTGGTTCAGGCCCACCATTTCCAAATTCTAGTCTTCCGGCTTATTGCAGCTGTGAACTAGGGCCAGGGTCAAACTCCTCTAGTGTCAGAAAGACTTTGGACGGCCTCGAGTTCCCTCCGAGGTTCGGCTGCGCAGCAAACCAACGACGTTCCTAGCGGGCGTGCTGCACATAAGGCCGAGTATACTCCGCTGCATTGCCAAGCTAATTTGTGTGTCAAAGTTGCAAGTACAAGGTTGCAAACTGCTTAGGCGGAGATCAAATGACATTCGCGGGCCGCCCGATTCCGTGAAGTAGGGGTTGCTATCCTTCACTATCTTCCCCACGTAATGATCTTGTTCTGACTTGAAATCAAAGCACCAATCTTTGCCCTCTGTAGCTGCACCATGTCTAGCACCAAATCTGCAACCGTTCACATTGATCCTGCTCGGATTATCGACGAGGTCGACCCGCGAATCTATTCTGGATTCACGGAACATATGGGACGCTGCATATACGGTGGTTTATATGATCCCGATAACCAACACGGACTTGCGGAGAAGGATACCGGGTTCAGGACAGATGTTCTTGAGGTCCTGAAAGAGCTGGATATACCCCTTGTCAGATACCCCGGAGGGTGAGTACGCTTAACTGCTCGCATTTGAACCTCTCTGACAGATCTGATTAGAAACTTTGTGAGCAGCTATCGCTGGCAAGGTGATATTTAATGCATCTTGTCTTCCCAGAAATCTAATGTTTTGCCCCAGATGGTGTTGGTCCTCGGGAACACCGTCCCCGTAGACCAGAACTCGCCTGGCTCAGCGAAGAATCCAACCAATTTGGGACAGACGAGTTCATTCAGTGGTGTGGGGCATTGGGCACAGAGCCGTATATATGCCTCAACATGGGCACCGGCACCCTCGAAGACGCCCTTGCATGGCTCGAGTACTGTAATAGCTCAGCGAACACCCATTATGCCAACTTGCGCAGGAAGAACGGGCATGAGGAGCCTTATGGGGTCAAATATTGGTCACTTGGTAATATTATTTCTGCTAACTTTCTACCATTGCTGATCTGGCTTAGGAAACGAGGTGTGGGGTCCCTGGCAAGGTTCGACCACTCTCATTAAGGATTCTCTAAGAGCTAACTTATGTTTTCGCGTAGTTGGACAGATGGAATCGCACGACTACGCTAAAAAGGCCTACCAATGGGCTAAAGCGCTTAGACTTCTCGACCCGACCATCAAGATTGTTTCATGCGGCGGTGCGTTTGAGACTTTCATAAATGACTTTCATGAACTTACCAAGCAGCTGCCTTCAGAGACCGGCCATGCTGACTGGGATAGAGTGATACTGAAGAAACTCGCGCCTGTTGTCGATTTCCACTCCGTGCACGGTAAGATCTTTCTAGCTTAGATATATATTTCGCTGATTTGATGCATGCAGCGTACACGGTAAGCGAAGGGAAACATGCAGTCAATGTCATGGGGCGTGAGTTATATATCTAAGAGCTCATGAATCACTAAATGTAACACAACCCTCTAGCGGCAGCCGCAGAGAAGGCGCTCGAAATCACCAGGTCATTGATCGACCTCGCCAAAATCGAGAATGGTCTCAGGAAAGCGTTGACAGTCTGCTTTGATGAATGGAACGTCTGGGACCCTGTTCGCGCCCCCGGAGAGAAAGGAGCAGAAGAACATTATGACCTTTCGGATGCCTTGGCAGTTGCGGCATGGTTGAATGTATTCGTGCGCAAGGCAGACATCGTGAAGATCGCATGTATAGCCCAGTATGTCACTGCTTGCTTTTTCATATCAAAAGCCTCACAAATCCGTATCTTTTTAGATCTGTGAATGTTATCTCACCCGTACGCACACTCACTTCCATTCTTGTCGTCTTTGACTGACAACTGTTAATTTAGATAATTACATCTCCTTCTGGCCTTTTCCGGCAGACCACATTCTACCCACTGAAACTGTTCTCCACCTTGATGAGAGGCTCTTCGCTCGACGTTTACGTCGACTCTCCGTCATACAACGGCGCCACAGTGCCGCCTTTCATTTCGGACCTAGCCGCACACACCCCGGCATCGGGACAGCTCACCAAGTACGTTGATATCAGCGCGGTTTTGGTCCCTGGAGAGAAAGAGATACGAGTGGCGGCAGTCAACAGGAGTGATGTTGATGATTTCGAGGTACACTTTGCCTTCGGCCCTCTTTCCGAAGTGCACGATACGATCAAGGTCTACGAGGTGTGGAGCGAGAATCTAGGCGATGGAAATGACTTTGAAGAGAAAGGAGGGGAGAAAGTAGGTGTGGTTGAGAAGACAAGCAAGCTAGACGAGGAGGGGAAGTATTTGTTCAAGAAGCATTCGTTCCAAGGTGGGTGATTCGAGTTTTGTTCTGTATGGTTGAAGGCTGATAAGTCGATAGTCATGGTTTTCAAATTGAAATGAGGTATGGATGAGATGTCTCAAAGATTACATACCCTAGGATCATGAAAGGCAATCGAATTTATATATTATTAGTGCAGAGCCAGTGGGTGAGCCTGAGCATTCTTGAACATATGTGGCGCACGTAAACCACGTGGCTGTTACCGAAACCGTCCACCGCTGTTGCGCGTCAGCGTCTCTGCACAGTCCATATCATCTTCTCCATAATGCGCGGACTCTACACTTGCTTCCTGCTCGTAGGGCTATCGCAAGCAGTCGAAGTTTACCTTAGCCCTGCACCGGCTACGCCAGCGAGCTTGTCGCCAAGTTCCGCTAGCTTCGCACTCTCGCGTCATCTCGGCCTTGAGTTCTTTGAATCAGCCCCAGACGGCGGTGTGCACGGGGCGCTGCTACACGAGCAGTCTTTTGTGGGACAGGGCTCCAAGAGCGCTCTGCTTTTGAGCATCGACGAAGAGGATGCGCGAGGTACGTTTCGGTTAACTGGTCTGAAACTCGATCGCACGCCTGACCACCCAGGTAGATATTATACCCTCTTCGATGAAGGTCACTTTCACTCTTTCCGACACCCCATCTGTGCCATCACTCTCCTCGCTTGTCTCCACGTATCTCCATCGTGCACAACACGCATACACGACCATTTACTCCGAGTTGTCTACCCCCTCCCAAGGCGTTCCCAGCTTCCTGGACATATTCTCTGTCTCTTCTTCCGAAACCGAGACTTTTATTGCGGAGACATCCGCTCTATCTGAATTCCTCGATGTTGACGAGCTGTCTACCGACAAGTTCGCAGCATTTGAACTCAAAGGGCTGCGCAAGATCGCCGCAGCTTCCGGACGTACAAGCGAGCAGTACCAGACGGCCGCGCGCACCACTCGTGCAATCCTCGAGAGCGCGCTTGCAAAACGCAACTTGAATGTTGCGCTTGTCACGTTCTCCGGGTCGTCCTTGAGCGAGAAGAGGGCTCAGCCATCACAACAGCCCCTCCCCCCTCAGTCACCTGTGCCCCAGCAGCCCATCGCCGGAGTCTCCACATGCTTTACTAGCGCGGACGTGTGCACGAACTCAACAAACTCATGCTCCGGCAGAGGGGAATGCATGCAGGCGTCCAAAGCCGGGAAGACTTGCTTCATTTGCTCATGCAGTCAGACGTCCAGCAAGGGCAAGACTCAGGACTGGGTTGGGGATGCCTGCGAAAGGAAAGATATATCCGGGTACGCCTAATTCTTCTCATCTTGCTTGTGACAAACATAATATTGATTCTTCTGATGTAGGCCATTTGTGCTCTTGGCTGGGTCTACCATTGGATTGATCTTGCTCATTGGTGGCTCCATTGCACTCCTTGCTGCTATTGGCGATGAGAAGCTTCCTAGCACATTGACTAGCAGTGCGACAGGCCCCAAGCGGGAGTAAACATATGGGTCATTCTTGTATGGCAATCTCATAATTGAATTTGCAAATGCCTCCACCCGAAAAAATTATAATGTGGGCGCTCCGAGACCTAGAACAATCAGGTGAACCAGTTTTTCTGGTGTTGTGAGCAGACTGGCAGTCGGGGAGTGTGGCATGTTTCTTGGCTACTAATTGTAGTTTTGTGCCAAGATGATTTTTGAGAGTGATTGAGGCTCGACTTTCGGCAGACACTTGGCAGACGACCACAATTCGATTGTTTTTCACGCGAGCAGGCATGTTATATGATGTGAATGTTTCGATTAATATTCTCAGCCGGATGGCTTCCAGCCTTGCTTGTATATATGGCCATTGGCGACGCCAGGTGATTTCCTTGCCCACATGATAGTTCAACTTTTGAGCTGTACCATCCGTCACGCGCTGGTCTCAGGCTTTATCTATTCCATTTTGCTACTTATGAACCCTTGGAGGCAGAAAGCGTTGTAGAATCCAAAACCTTTTCATGTACTCGAGCTTGCTCGCAGGGGCGATTCAGAGGGCGCCTAATCGGGCGGCGTAGTGGCCCCAAAAGGGCATGATTCGTGCCTGCTCCATGATTCAAGCCCCATTCGTTGCGTCATGTCCACTGCTTGCCCTTCCTTATTTTGCTCCCTAACCCGCCATCATGGTCTCCTGTATACCTTCGTCTAAATCTTCTAAATCTGCTCCCATGCCTACTGTAGAATCCCCCAACTTGGGAGAATCTCAAGCACCGACAATCGAGACGGTTTCGAAGCGCTCGCCATGGGGTGCCCTGATAAACCGCACGCTCCCTGATTATGGAGGTCCGTTCCCCGTCGGAGTGTGTGATATCGAGGTCCCCGTCAAATCCCAAACGTTTGGGACTTTCACGCACAAAGATTTCCCCGGGGCAGACGCAGGTCTCGCGATGGATACAGTGCTGTTCAGTATGTTCTACCCTGCCGACGCCGGCTCGTCCAAGGATCAGGTAGTCTGGTTCCCCAAGTGAGTATTATCCAAAATGTGTGACGATTCCCCATTAACTGAACTACCCAGGCTCACGCAGACAATCGACGGATTTTTGCGAATGGCTCAACGCCAGCCCAATATCTGGTATCGCATGCTCGCCTGTATGAACTATTACCCTCTAGCTCTTTTTTATGCTGAGACCGTATAGATCCCATTGCAGCCGCTGCCATCTACGGGACCACCTTCCCCGCAAAACCCAACGCGCCCTTGCGCGCTCCACCAGCATCCGAAGACCCTGCGAACCCGTCTAAGAATTGGCCTCTGATGATATTTAGTCATGGTGTAGGCTGCTCGCGGCTCATGTACAGCGCTTTTTGCGGTGAGATGGCCTCCCGTGGGTTTGTGGTCTGCGCTATAGAGCATCGCGACGGGACAAGTCCGTCCTCAACCATCGTCAATGAAGATGGAGAGACGAAAAAGCTCGATTGGCTACAGTGGTCGGATCTGGAGTGCGTTCCATATTCCATACAATGCTCTCGGTGTGCATTCTGACATGGAGTGATGTGGTGTAGCTGGCCGGATATGAAGACGCAGCCGGAAGACGACACGATACTCCGCCACGAACAGATAAAGATGCGTGTCGCAGAGATGGAAGAGGTGTTAAAAATCATGACAGCCTTTTCTCGAGGCGAGAACCCACCGAAAACGTCCCCTCATGCTCCAGACTTCAACTGGAGCGCCTGGCGCGCCGTGGAGACTAATAAACCGGTCATAGCAGGCCACTCTCTTGGTGGATGTGCAGCTGTACGTCTCAATCGATAGTGTGAATCAAATCCAGCTAACTAAAGAGCTTTAAGATCGCAGCCGCTGCAGACACGGGCTACGAATTTAGCTCCGTTCTTGCCTTCGATCCCGCAATCCAGCGTACGCACAAGTCAAACACAATTTACTACTGACTACTGACGCACCAGTACTCTAGGTTTAGAGCCGTGGTCGCGCCCCATTCCCGCGCCCCTATTCTGTGTCAACTCCGAAGAATTCATCAACCAAGAGGACTTCGGACGCCTCGCTGCACTTGCTAAATATGCCCATTCCTCTTCCATCTTCTCTACCGGTTCGCTCAATTCCTGGAACTCTTCTGTCTTTGAACACTGTACTCATACGACCCACAGCGGGAACGACGCACCCGTCATTTTCTGACGTCTTCGTTATTCTACCTTCCTACGTCAACAAGCTCACCGGGCTTAAAGCCGACGCAGCCGAGGTCGTGCGCATAGCCGTGCGCGCTGTGTCGGATTTCTTGGCTGGCCGCATGGAGGCAATGCGCGCGCGCGCAGTCACAGTGCAGGGCGCTGGGCTCGCGCAGGTGGCTGCGATGGAGCCGGGGACTTTCGTGCACCATGAGGTATAGAGTTCCACATGAAATTGACCGGGAGATAGACAGAGAAGAAGACCTGCGCATGCCTCAATATCCAAGCAATCCTTCATTCGAACGTCAATACACGTTACGAGTGGAGTCTAAAGAGCCAATTATCATACTTAGTACATGCGATGGACAAACGCACATATAGATATCACGATCTAGATGTGTAATACTATTATAATCGCTCGGTCTATACATGTAAATTTGTACCAGAAATTGTCTGTGCTCTGAATAATACAATTCGGACTTGCAGATGGGTTCCAGCTAGAATTCGAACTTTACCGGACTCAATACTAGTAGCCATAGACGCTCGGGTCAAATTCACCTTTCTGCCATCACATTTGGACATTCCCCTCTTCGTTTCCGTACAATGCAAGACGGCAGGGCACCTAGGTACGTCCTTCCGCTTTACGGGGTTGTCTTGTTTGCTCACCGTTTTGCCAGGATCAAAAATCGCGCCGCGGCAGCCGTCCAGGTTCGCACAAATTGGCGTCCCACTGAGCTGACATGTAGACTCAATTCTGCTTCAATAGATCACGGCTGAGCAGCTGCTCCGCGAAGTAAGCCCTTTGCACCTTTATTTCTATGGTATATTGAGCTTTTGGATAGGCACAAGAGCGTCAGGAGACCGCATTCCGTGCGCCGAAACAACGGGTAGAGGATTTCGAGGAGCTGAGCGAGTACCGTGGGCGAAAGCGAAAAGAGTTTGAAGAACGAATTCGGAGAACGAGGGGGAGCATGTGAGTACCACCCAACCTGCATATCTAAATACACTACTAAACGTTCTAATTACACAGAAAAGAGTGGACGCAGTATGCTAACTGGGAGGTACGAGCTGTGGCTAAAAGCAGCCCTACGTAGACTGATACCCCTTACAGGCCGGTCAAAGCGAATTCGACCGATCGCGATCGGTCTTCGAGCGAGCCCTCGACGTTGACGCGCGAAGCATCCAACTATGGCTCTCCTACACCGAGATGGAGTTGAAGTCGCGAAATGTCCAGCACGCGCGTAATCTCTTCGACCGTGCCGTCACCCTCCTTCCCCGCGTCGATCAGCTGTGGTACAAATACGTCTACCTCGAAGAGCTGCTCAAAAACGTACCCGGCGCACGGCAGGTGTTCGAGCGGTGGATGAAGTGGGAGCCGGATGACAAGGCATGGCAGGCGTACATCAAGCTTGAAGAGCGTTATCAGGAGCTTGATCGCGCGAGTGCGATTTACGAGCGGTGGATCGCGGTGAGGCCTGAGCCGCGAGTGTGGGTGAAATGGGCGAAGTTTGAGGAGGAGAGGATGAAGTTGGACAAAGCACGGGAAGTGTTCCAAACGGCGTTGGAGTTCTTCGGGGATGAGGAAGAACAGGTTGAGAGGGCACAGGCTGTTTTCAGTGCCTTTGCGAAGATGGAGACGCGTCTGAAGGAGTACGAACGCGCACGGGTAATCTACAAGGTAAGAATTGCACACTAGGCACACGTCACAGTCAAACTGACTCTGCCTTCAGTTTGCATTGTCTCGCTTGCCTCGCTCAAAATCCGCGTCATTATATGCCGCCTACACTAAATTTGAAAAGCAGCATGGCACACGATCGATCCTTGAGTCCACCGTACTGGGAAAGCGTCGTATTCAGTACGAAGAGGAGCTCTCTCATGATGGCCGCAATTACGACGTGTGGTTTGACTACACTCGTCTCGAAGAGGGCGCTTTGCGGACGCTGAAAGAGGAGGGTGGGACCAAAGAAGAAGAAGATGTTGCAGTCGACCGGGTACGGGACGTATACGAGCGGGCGGTGGCGCAAGTCCCCCCGGGCGGCGAAAAGAGACACTGGAGACGGTACATCTTTTTGTGGTTGGATTATGCACTCTTCGAGGAGATTGATACCAAAGTAAGTGAAAGCCCACCTTTTTTCTTTATGTAAATCAAATTAATCGTGTGACTTGTGATGTAGGACTATGAACGGGCGCGACAGGTTTACAAGACTATGCTAACGCTGTTGCCTCACAAGCAGTTCACATTTGCAAAGGCGTGGGTGATGTACGCACGGTTCGAAGTTCGTCGGCTAGAATTACCGGCGGCGCGAAAACTCCTCGGGACCGCTATCGGTATGTGCCCCAAAGAGGCGCTATTCAAAGGCTATATTGGGCTGGAAATGGATGTCAGTCAATTGTTCCATCGTGGCATATCGCTAGCTGACATTAGACACCAGCTTCGCGAATTTGATCGTGTTCGAACATTGTACGAGAAATACCTGGAGTACGACCCCACCAATTCACCCGCATGGATCAAATTCGCGGAGCTTGAGACGGTGCTCGAGGACTTTGCTCGTGCGCGAGCCATCTTTGAGCTTGCCGTGGCTCAACCCTCCCTTTCTATGCCCGAGCTCCTCTGGAAGGCTTACATTGACTTCGAAATTGAGGAGGGTGACAGGGCGAAGGCTCGTTCACTCTACGAGCGACTTGTCAACCTCAGTGGCCACCACAAAGTCTGGATCTCGTACGCCGAGTTTGAAGGATCAAGCATTCCTGTGCTTCGTGCGCTCAGAGAAGAGGAGGAAGAGGAAGAGGAGGCTGAGACCAAAATGGTGGCTGGTGATGCGGACATGGCGAGAGATGTATTTAACAGAGGTTATAAGGATCTCAAAAGCAAAGGTCTCAAGGGCGAGGTAAGCTTTTCCATCTTCGAATTCTTTCTGTATTTCGCTGAATGTTGGTTTTAGCGTGTTGCTTTACTCGAGGCTTGGAAGAAATTCGAGGAGGAGCACGGTTCAGAGGAGCATGTGGCCAAGGTGCAAGGCATGATGCCGATTGTTGGCAGGAAGCAGCATGTCGACACAGAGACTGGCCAGGTCGTCGAAGGTGATTTCAATCCCGCATTCCCAAGCAGCTTAAAAAGAACTAAACATGACATGGTTATAGACTGGGAGCTGGTCTTCGCGGATGATGAACGGGAAGCGAACCCAACATCTTTCAAATTCTTACAGATGGCGCATGCCTGGAAGAATTCTCAAGCGAAGAAAGCGGGAGGGTCAGGGCTACTATCAGGCTTCACTGCTGCGGCTTCCACGAGCGAAAAAACCCCTTTGGATACGAATGAGAGTGGCACACAAGATGTTGTTATGGGGAGGGATGAGGATACGAAAAGTGACGTGTCAAGCTCAGATGATGAGTGAGCTGCAGAAGTAACTTATATTGTGCAACACATCCCTTTTTGTTTTCCTGTATAGTCTGAATTCCCCTCGCTATATCAGACCTGCTTATGCCTGTACTCAGCTGCATTATTCATTAGCTCCTATTAGCTCCACACTACGCCCACTGAGCCAAACATTCATTGACGACAAAAATGGATATAGCTTGATAATCTCGGCGCCCGCGTGTCTGGTGAGGTGTCACAAGACAAGTACAAAATGATGATACAATAGAGAGAGTCCGCCTAAACAATATTTAGGTAGCTAATTGACAAATCCTCTTTAGTTAGCCTAGTGAGAGAATTAACCGCTGCCTGTAAAATCATTAGTGTCAAAGTGAGCACTTTCGGTGTAGAAACATACCTGATATGGTGGAGGAGGATTTTGACTTGCCGGTTCATTATTTGGCGCGTTCCCGACTGTCGTGTCACTGACATTTACTGGCACCACAGGCAAATTTGCCAGTACAGGCACATCAGATGTGTCAGGGGCCCGATCAGGTGATTCCACCATTGCACTGAGAACGTTCTTGAGTGCCCTGAGGATGTCCTTGAGTGCCTGCCAGATTGTCCCATAGAGGCCCATGTTGACATTGTGCTTGAAGAGCATGTAGAATATGGATTCTATTGTCGAAATGAATAGGAGTGACCATAGCAATGTTGGCCGCAGTTTATAGGGGTTTGGTAGTGTGTCGGGGACTTTCAAGGGCATTAGTGCAGATATTGGACAAATCAAGAGAGAGATACTTACAAAAAGACCAGATGCCGAGTATTGAAGCCAAACACCGGATCACGAAGAAAAGGAAGATAGTGTACATGTTATTGATTCCCCACCTGGAGGAGCAAATAATGGATGCCAGAATAGTTGATGGAATGGAAGCAAAGACGAAGCATGTGTGGTAGGTAATCCCGATGATCAACATCGCGATTGGGACAACGAAGCATAGTGATGAGATGAGGAGTTGTGAATTGGACCTAGGGGCGGTGCTTGCCATGGCGGGATAGCGGTTTGATTGAAGAATTCGGTTGCATTAGTATTGGAGGGCGATCTCGCGATCTTTGTTCCCACAATCTCTTATTCATTCTGGTGGCTGGGCCAAACCGCGGCGCGTATGGGATCAGGATTTTCAGGCCTGATGCACTCGAAAATTAATGCTTTTTGGTCAAAATTACTCTCAGTTGCATGGTAAATTGTGAGATTTTGCCTCAATTCTACTTGAATCGGACAGATACTGTGATGCATATAATCTCATCATGCATAACCAAGCCCTGGGACGGATGTTATGCATTATGAGAATATCAACTGCATATCTATTGTGAATCAGTATATATGCTATAAAGAGTTCAACAAACGATTGGCCATTTCGAAACCGAGGAATGTTGCACCATTAGCAAATGGTGATCTTCAACCAAGCAAAGGTCAAATACTGATGCAGTATACAGAGGAATATCTGCGCTCACCGTATTAAGGTAGGGCCAAGGCCCCTGGTGAATGCACCGATACCATCCGAGCGCCATACTGTTCGGACACCGTCGAGAGCAGATTTATATTTTTGGCCTGTAGAGGGCGAGAAGCCATCCGTTTGGATCCGGGATTTTATCATATCGATGGGGTATATCACCGCCCACAGCTGAATGAGGGATGGGTTAGATGAATGTACCTTGAAGAACGCAGGAAATGGTAATCAAGTATCACATAACCAGCGGTAGCGCCGTATGGCACCGCATGAGACGCGCTGATCTCTTCGCGCTTGATTCCTTTTTGCGCCATTTCCCGCTGCATGAGCTTCTCATACGCCAAGAAATACACGGCGTATCCTGTCGTCTCGCGCAGAAGCGTGACACCTTGACCTTTGTATATGCCGGCTATGCCATGCGCAGAGTAGATCTTCTTCATGGCGTCAAACGGCCCTCTGTATAGTTTGTTTTTGTCCGACTGGGTCTGAAGCCCTGCAGAAATCATTTAGTCAATGGCGGTGTTCGCCGATCCAGCATGAGCACTGACGAATGCGAATGTGCTCAACAGGTCCTGAAACCACCCCATTGGCAAGTCCAGCCATGACACCGGCTGCCATGAGCTGTCCCGCAGTGAGGACTTTTCCATCCACTTCACCCGTTCCGCGCGAGATATTTTGGGCAGCGAATTGGCGCTTCGCATATTCTAGCACGCCGAATTGGATCGATGCACAGACACCAATGCCTAGCAGTGGGGTCAAAGTACCCTGATGAACGCAACCGCGAGGGCGGGGAAGAATGACGTAGGCCAGCTGCGCGCAACATCATGGGCCGCCATCGCCCACAGCACTCGGACATCACAGCGCGCGCTCTGCGTCATCGTCGACGGCACCATCGCAACGTCTGTCGGGCCTCGTCCCTTGGCATAGGGCCCTCGTTCCTCGGCGAATACCCTTCCCCGCACTTACCGCACACATTGTCGCAGCGGCGGAAAGACGACGCCTAAAGCGGCTTGTCAAGCTCAGATGACGACTGAGCTGCAGAAGTTGCTTTTGTTGCATCATTGACATGAGCGCTGTACATCGATCTGTATAGGGTGTGTTGACTGCCTCATATGATTGCCTGTGATTCCTATCTATATCCGCCGAGGTGTAAGCTTACAGCAAACTGCAAGCTGATAGACGTTTGGCGCTTTCTAAGCGTTTTTGCGGCACCTGCCTAATATGTTCGTAATAATGCACATCTTACTTCAAATGGGAGTGAAAATGTGGCGGGTGGCCGAATCAGCCCTATTGTTTTGAGCATATCAGGCAGGTGGTGAAAAACATCGAAAACGCGAGACGTCTATCAGCTTGCAGTTTGCTGTAAGGTTCGCTGATTCGACAGCGTGACACATGCGCGGCTCTTCGGATGAAAGATGGCTTGCTTACAGACTCGGGCCCGCCAGGTTTGGCATCATGCACACCTTGGAAAGAAGTCGGTGGCCAGCTGGTGCCAGCGATCACGCGAGAGGAAGGAGAAGCTCGGCAGCAATTGCCGTCTAGGATCTGTTAGCGAAGCTGTTCCGCTGACACATCCATGCATCCCAGGCCGCAGTGTCGCCTCCCTCACTTGTGCCCTCGCAGAACACGACCGGGGCCCTCGCTCGCTCTTGGGACTCCTTGCCGCCTCTCGGGACTCGCCACGCTCGCGTGCTGGGTTTGAGTCTAATTGTTAGCAAACATGACGTAAGTACACTCACTTCAATGGCCCCGCCAGATGCTGTTCGTTGGCCAACCGCGAGGGCGGGGAAGAATGACGTAGGCCAGGTGCGCGCAACATCATGGGCCGCCATCGCCCAAAGCACTCGGACATCACAGCGCGCGCTCTGCGTCATCGTCGACAGCACCATCGCAACGTCTGGCATAGACAGTACTAGTCGTGCCTCGTGACTCGGCATAGGGCCCTCGTTCAGACCTATTTTTGTAGCGGCGGCTCATTCCGAAGTCGATGAAGTAATACTTAGAGCGCCGCTGCGTGCGAGTATAGTATTTCGCATCCCCGGAGAAATCCTTGGTCCTGGCGGTGTTCACAGGATGAAAACCGTCAGGAAACATCGCCGTATCCATCATGATGTTCGTCATCGTGCATTCCCTTGCGTATTGATCAAACAACTTTGCTGGCGCGATGCGTCCGAAGCAACTCAGCTGTGAGCAATATTGTGATCGTGCATGAACTGGAGACCCTGCGCAACAAAAAGACCAAAAAACAGTCAATCACAAAACATTTGCAAATATTTACCACTCACCGCGAGGATCTGACCAAAGAAGTTCACTGCCTCACCAATAAATGCGAATGAGGATCATCGCAATCGCGGAGCAAAGGTATCACCAGAAGGATTCGGTTCTCGACATCCGGCACTTTCAATACTTCTTAGAGTGGTGCACAATGATTCTTGGCGTCGGATGTGATCAAGTCAGAAGAAAAGTATGCCATCAACTCTTCCTCATGGGGATGCTGGATGATGTCAACGACCTTAAAACGACCTGAACCCCATCTGCAATACGAGTTGCGTCTAGAATGAGGCGCGGGAGCTGCAAACCGCCAATTATTCTTCAGCCCTTCCTTCTAGCAAATGAATCACATACCGGAGGACTGTATCCATCTTCGCAGCCCAAGTAAAAGAGCTTAGGATTCCTTTCCCAAGAAGGCTGCTAGTCAGGCATGTATCTTGGTCGCAGCAAATAACCAGTCTCTGATGGTCTCGCCAGAAGATTTCTTGTTCATTGAGTTTGGCAGTGGCGACAGGATAGCTCATACTGCGTTCGTAGGCTAGAGATGGGGCAATGCTCAGAGCGAGCTTCACCCTATACAACGAGGCACAATGCACATTGAAGTTGCGCATGCCATGTGCGGACATAATTTTAGTAGATGCCCGTCAACTGCCGTAAATATCATTGTGGGTGGTTGTCTGTGGTTGTTGACACCGGTTCAATTGTCAGGCAGAACCGCGGACTTTGTCAACAATTTGGCTCCGCTAGGGCTCGAACTTTGTTCTTCCTTTATCTCATCACATCCCTTGTGGCCAATGTTGCACCGTGAGGTCGAATTTCGTGGATCGCCTCTGCTAACTAAAACTCGCTCCTGGTCAGAATAACGCAGAACTCTCGGGCCAAGCCTATAGGTGAATGATTGTCACGGTCCATATCGGCATCGCCATCGGAAGTAGGTCCAGAGCTCAGATACTTACTGGCCTCTGGGCCGTACAACGGGCAGGCACACATGAACAATAACAATATGAAATGTAGCCTGTTCAGAACAATACTTATGACTGGTGCCTCAGATTCGTTTCCATCCTTACATATGATGCGGTCAACAGCCTTGTTCTCTTTGACATTGCGATGCCTGTCTCACGGAGCGACGATCCTCGGGAAACCGCATTTGACTCACCACGATGCATCTTTAACTTATCTGAATTGATCTTGCTTTGTCGACAAATCGAGCCATATTGCGACTCGCTCATGCATAAAACCCGCCTGAATCCGCCGTCAAAGCTGGTTCCTGCAGTACCCAGTCGAGTTGATCCCGACACCTTTCTGTCCGAAGTCTTTCAAAACCACTGCTCGGGTCAGCCCTCCACTCATTGTTTCTGCACATAATGTCCCCAGTACGTCTCAGCACCCCTGTTATGGACCTCGCGTTTGTGGTCCACAAGGTCGCCAAAGGCATCAAACTAGTATACCCCGACGCTAGCGAAATCAACCGTGATCTGGAGAGGATCAGAGAGGACTTATCTTGGATGACCCCCAAAGAAATAATGTTTATAGCGGACAACGCGAGCGACTGGCAGTGGTTTGCAGAAGAGTAAGTCTCTTCAGCGTGGTATTCAATATCGAACAACTCAATGACATTCATACTCTTCAGGCACGATAGGCTATCCTCACAGAGTGAACTACTGCTAGAAAGATACCCAGGACGTTTCGACAAGCTCAACAACGAATATCGCAGGGAACTGCGTAATCTCAAAACGAGGGTCAAGAGGATGAAAACCAAGGCTCGGGTGAGTTAAAAGTTTTGTGCGAAAAGAATTTGTGATAGCGATACCGATCAAAATGTGATTAGATGGCATCTATGGAAGTCCGTATACGGGTTCGATCGAGCTCAATACCAGAAACTCGATCATCTACAGGTCCTGCTGGTGACGGTGGGTGACTCGTCACTCAGTTTGATTGTTTACTGACTGTCAAGAGAAAAGATCCCGTACAGGAAATTGATTCAGCCGAATTCGAACAGCTACTATTGGAATCTTTTACTAACATTGGTAAGTCAATGCGTAATCACTGTCCCGTCAAATGCAAGACTTACAGGCACGATTAGCTAGGAGTGGCTTGACCACTGAGCAGACTCTGGACTTACTGGGCTATATCGAGACTTTATCGCAAGAAGCAACCTCCTCAACTGCTCAGTCATCTGCTCGGGGCTCTGATCTTTCGGTGCCTTCGATATACCCCACGGAGACCCAGATATTCGTCACTCTCGCTACGGATGATTCCTCCGATGATGTATCCGACTTACACTCCTCGTCAGATGAAGGCACACCCCGCCAGGACTCTGGTGAGAGCGCCTCTCTATAAGCTTTGAACCGCCGGCTAATATATATACAAGGTGAAGAAGCAACCTCCTCAACCGCTCAACCATCTGCTCAGGGCTCTGATCTTTCAATGCCTTCGATGGACCCCACGGAGGCCCAGATGTCCGCCATTCTCGCTACGGATGATTCCTCCGATGATGTATCCGACTTGGACTTCTCGCCAGATGAAGGCACACCCCGCCAGGACTCTGGTGAGAGCGCCTCTCTATAAGCTTCGAACCGCCGACTAATATATATACAAGATGCAACTTCGGTCATGACTCGGAGCATATACTACGATGCGCTGGCATCTTCCTCTACCGTGAGCATAGTGACTACCGTGAGCATGGGGACCAGTGTGGATATGGACAGCAGCGGTATTCGTCGCCCCACACTGGCATTCACTACGACAGGATGTGGCAACTCCATGAGCTTTGCTGGGGACTTCATCAACCACGGTAATTACACTGTAATAGTAAACTGTACTAAGTGTAAAGCCTCATGAAGACCAATGTCCCTTTCTATCGGTCTTTGCGCCTTTAAGCTTGAAAGACTGTACGTTAGTTCTGCCGACAAACGCAATGCATTGGCACTATATCTCAGGCTGCATTTCTGTATCGAGACGCTGTACTCTGCAAATTCTCTCGTATTTGTTTTTCTTTGTTTTAGCAGAACCATAATCAAATAAGCGTGTAGTAGATCTAAATCTGCGACCGAACTCCAGGTCTATCGAATTCTGGGCTCGGAACGCGACCTAGGAATTGCAAGAATCTATTATGGACAGGGCAGTTCTGGCACGCTGACGGCGCAGAACAAAGACATAATCCGATTTGAGTAGCAGAGCTATTTATGTACATACAACGCTAAATCAGTAACCGAACTTTCGGGCTACAAAATGCAGAAGATCTTGCCAGTGCAGTCAGCACAATCTCAGACTGTAAGAATGGCTTCGAGTTTCCAGCTACTGATATGCATCGCCTAGAGTCTTATCGCGACGGGTTCGGGGCTGCCACTGGATAGATCGCCTACCGTGATGAGAATGTTAGGACATGTGGGTCCTTGTGCTAGTGAGTTCGTCAAACGGAGTTAGCTTCCGCAAATTGATACAGCAATTCTTGTTGACAGATCACTGCGCTCCGTTGTCTTGGTCTGTGTATTTGTGCCTCTGATGAATAGGAATTCCGAGATGAGTCTGCAACAATAAGCGTGTTGTGGAGTCTAATTGTTGTGAGCGTTTGTTAGGGGCTATCAGGGTGGCGGTTACCTTGTAAGAGTACTATACTAAGGGTGTTCAGCGCATGATAAGATGCCTATAAGGGTGTCTGGCACGTTTTATGGGTACCAGACGGATAACGAGAGCCATGCGAGGCCCTCAGGAGGTTGTTGAGCGCTGACAAGGTCAAATATTAGGATCCCAGGCGCCACATCCGATCGCGATGTCAATCACAACGATCCACGACTGGCAAGACCGTATACGTGTAGATCGCATATCCGTCCCAAATCCTTGCGCATATTAAAATATGTTATAATATGAGCACAAGTTGCGCTCCTGTGTGATAAACTAATTCCGACTTGATACCACAGGGATTGATTTGACGGATATTTTGGTAGTTGTGGCAAGCACTTGCAAGCAATGGCACCCGGTGGCACCACTCAAGTTGTATGTATAGTGCAAAATCTACTAATAGTATGGACCCACATCGAGCTTATCTTGAACAGATAAAAAATGAGCCAACAGGTCCTTTTATATTAACACGAGCCGTTAGGTTGCTCACATTCCAGCAACGAGCGTGACAATGTGATTTGATTGTTTTGAGCTCTCGCATAAGCATTGCCAGGCGTTATTCTCGTCATAAAGAATTCAGTAGCCGATTTGCCATCTCGAAACCTAGGAACGTTGCGCCGTTTGCAAAGGGTGACCTTTGAGTACGAGCGATCGTTAGTGAAGGACAGGACGGGCTGAGGAAAGCATTTGCCCACCGTATCAAGGTAGGGCCTAGGCCTCTGGTAAATGCGCCAATTCCGTCTGACCGCCAAACTGTCCGGACGCAGTCTAGGGCAGACTTGTATTTTTGACCAGTGGATGGCGAGAACCCGTCCGTTTGGATTCGAGATTTAATCATATCTATAGGGTATATTACAGCCCAGAGCTGAAAAATGGGTTATATAAGCATTCAATACAGAGCGCAGAAAAGGGACATCAAGTACCACGTAACCAGCAGTAGCGCCGTACAGCACCGCATGAGCCGCGCTGATTTCTTCACGCTTGATTCCTTTCTGCGCCATCTCCCGCTGCATGAGCTTCTCATACGCCAAGAAATACACGGCGTATCCTGTGGTCTCGCGCAGAAGCGTGACACCTTGACCTTTGTATATGCCGGCTATGCCATGCGCAGAGTAGATCTTCTTCATGGCGTCAAACGGCCCTTTGTATATTTTGTTTTTATCCGACTGGGTCTGAAGCCCTGCAGAAATCATTTAGTCAATGGCGGTGTTCGCCGATCCAGCATGAGCACTGACGAATGCGGATGTGCTCAACAGGTCCTGAAACCACCCCATTGGCAAGTCCAGCCATGACACCGGCTGCCATGAGCTGTCCCGCAGTGAGGACTTTTCCATCCACTCCACCCGTTCCGCGCGAGATATTTTGGGCAGCGAATTGGCGCTTCGCATATTCTAGCACGCCGAATTGGATCGATACACAGACACCAATGCCTAGCAGTGGGGTCAAAGTACCCTGATGAACGTCTTTTCAGAGGTTAAACGGCATACTTTTCACATAGGCTGTACCTTATAAAAGGCGAGAGGACCTTCATTCTTCAATATTCCACCGGCGCAGTGAAGCATGCCATTGTATGTTCCCTTTGGGGCTGTTTGCATGCGCTGTAACACAATCCCTCAGAAAACGCTCATCCATGGAAAAGATATTCGGCCCACCACTTTAACGATGTCGAAAGGCTGCCCGACAAGAACCTGCAGGGCAGAAAACGCGTCAAAAGAAGAAACCGCAGAACCCGATCATATGTCGTACTTGTGCGATGCCTCCAGCCGTTCCTGCGGTCAAGTCCTTGACCTAGCAATCGCAATCAGCGAGGAGCGGCGCAGCAGAGTTCTTGGGGGCCGCTTACAGTTTTTGACATCGTGGTGGGTTAGTCGAGGGACTGAACATGACTAGGGCAAGTTTTACCTACAATTGACCGCCCAATCAAATGCACCCCGATTATAGCATCCGTCGGCCCTATCGGCGCGAGTGATTTGCGACTCGCATTCGAGTTTGTGACCGTGACTTGACTCTGCCCTCTTCCATCTAGGTTCGTGTCTTTGCTTCTAATGCCCAAGGTCGTTCATTCCTTATCGTAGGTAAAAGAAATGGATGTGCTCGCTCATACTCCTCTGTCAACTGATCCTGCCGCCGCCGATCACACTGCCAACCCTGAGAATGAAGAATGGGACGAGGAGGACGAGAATTACGAGGAAGACGACGAGGACTACATCGATGCAGAGGCCGAGGAAATTGCTCAGAGACTACGGGATCAGCTTTGGGCTGATATTAATGCTGCGAGAGCAAGTGCTGGAATTCCACCTGCTGTCCCTGCTGCAAGCACTGCGCCGCCTACAGCTGCCAGTCCAGAAGTGGCCGTGGCGGTACGTCCTTTGTCAAAGAAAGAAGAGGCTGCTATCGCGACTATGGAAGCTATCGTTGCGTTTGCTGAAAAGGACGCTACTGTCCGCGCCATCCTGGAATTTGCCATCCTCCCAGACTCGCACGGCGACAATGTCTTCAGTATCATCTCGCGATCTGCAGCGTCACGGACGGTTCCGAAATCTATCGCAAAGTCTCTCAGTAATCTTCTTGTATCTCTGGCTAGATCGGATACTCTGTTCTCTACCTTGCGCCACTCAAACGCTGGTGTCGTGCCGTCCGACAAGGGTAAGCGAAAACGCGATGATGAAGAGGACACGTCCCAAAAAGATAATTCCTCTACCAAAAGACCCTTCGTCGCACCGAGCGATCTGCAGACACAAATAGAAGATGCCGTCCGTGCGGTCACACAGGCGCTGAGTGCCCTAGGTAGCACCAGTCGACCACTGGAGCATGCACTAGTCGCGTCGGTTCAACAACAACTACACCAAATATTCCTCTTCGCAGTCACCTCTTCTGCCGGAGGCGGCACCAACGCAAACGCCCTGCAGGAGATCAGCGGCCTCATCCAGGTCATCGGTGTCCTCAGCGGTATCCAAATAGGTCCCACGGCAGATACACCCGCTGAACAATCCCCAAATCCCCCCGAGTCCACCGCCCAGAGCTCCAACACGAATTCGCACAGTCTGCAGGTCGGCGATATCGGCACCGCTGTTTATCCGTGCCCCACCTGCGACAAGTCCTTCTCGCGCCTATATAGCCTGCGTGCGCACCAGCGTATCCATAGCGCCGAGCGGCCGTACGTCTGCACATCCTGCGATGCAGCCTTTGCGCGCCTGTACGACCTGAGGCGCCACGCCGGTGTGCACGAAACGGCATCCTGGGTCTGCACGGGCTGCGACAAGCCGTTCTCCAGGTCCGATGCAGTCAAGCGGCACCAGGACAGCGCACGAGGCCGGGCTGATGGCACGGGCGATGCATGTGCCCATGGCGAGATCCGCGAAGCGCATGCAGGAGATACGGGTGCCGATACGCGAGATGGTGATCATGGAGATCCAATTGGCGACCCGGGCTCTGGGCTTGCAGACCGCGAAGCGGCGGAGGAAGGCGAGATCCAGCACGACGTGATTGCACGCGTCCAGGACGCTGTTCTGAGTCTCCAGGGGCTGCTCTCGACACAGGTCGCTGCTACGCTGGGGGCGCCGCCTGGCTCTGAGGCGACACCGTCCGCGGATCCCTCGGTGGGTCAGGCCACGCTCGCTAGCGTGATTGCGCGCGCGCAACAGCAGAATATTCCTGTGCGGCCTATTGAAACAGGCGCAGAGGCGCGGCCTGCTGGATCAGACGCGCCCATGGATGTGGGTAGTGCGCCCTTACGAGATCAACGGCTGTCTCAAGAACCCGAAGGATCGGCACCCTCATTGGCTTCGTATGGGCTGTCTAGTGATCAGGCGCTTTTGCTCGAGCAGGCTATCGCGAATGCCGCAGCGGCAGCTCAGGCTCAAGCAGAAGCGGAAGCTGCATTAGAAGAAGGAGAAGAGGACGGCGAATATGAGCTAGAGGATGAGGTGGGGATGGATGTTGATGGGGAGGTTTCGTAGGCTACGTATGTTACAGTTGGCAATAAATAAGTGAGGGCCCTCCATTGCCATCTAACTGCACTGGCGGAGGTAACAAGGTTTCGCGGGATCTGATGAATGTGATATGTGATACTGCACAGGCAAGATGAGTCGTTGCACCGATAAGTAGATGATCGGGTAGCTTACCAGTGTTGCGCTCTCCAACCTACATCTTTGCTCGATCTTTTTTCCAACGTTGTCGAGCTTCGTACTCATTTTGAATCTTGAACTGCTCGCGTCGCCATCGCTCTTGATTTTCTAGCGTTTCTCGTCTCCATGCTTCGGCTATTTCGTCTGCAAGTGAGGGTGCGGGGGTGAAATGGGAGTGGGTATTTGAAGCTTCTTGACGCTTGGCTGGCTTTATAGGTGGCATAACAAGTGGTCCACTCATCTAGAATAGGTATATTGAGTTTTTCGATCGTATATAACGGCAAGAAAATGTTGCCGGACCTAAAGATCCACTGGTGGCAAGGAAGACCTCGAGGCGATAGAGGGAGAGGGAGAGGGCGTGTCGCGTTCGCGCTTTTATTACGACGTAGTCAATCGCCAATGCAGTATGTTCAATTGTACAATTCTGTCGTCCACTCAGAATTGTACAATGGAAATGGGGTAGAGG
>JACXVL010000564.1:0-13426 GCA_014898675.1 Athelia sp. TMB
ATACATTACACGAGTTGCACCATGTTGGTAAACTCTTGCAACCTCTGATTTTCCGATGTCGACACGTTATGAATTGATCAAAAGTATCTAGTGATACCGAGGACGTCTCGTTTCCCTGATGGCCACACCTGTTATTTCGTCAGATTCTACTATTTCTAAGTATGTACAGGTACTCGTCCCTGAAGTGGGAGAGCTTCCTTGTACACGTCCAAATCAGTGATATTCTTTACAGCAATCATAGAACCAGTATGTGGTAATTAATTAGCTGAAATATCAAGCAAAAATGGGAAGATTGAGTTGAGCCTAATCGAACCGGAGGTAGAATAGATTGGATGGAAATTGGATGGAAATTTATGGCGAGAATTTGGTGGGAATCTGAGTCGTCGTGACTCTGTGCAACAATTGCAGAATCCTAAAGATACAAAAAATAATCACACCACATGTAAGAATGTGGAATTAAAGTGAAATTGTAGTGGAGGTGGGCGAATAGAGTCAAATGTGACTCACAGCTACATCGGATATGCATTGAAGGATCTGTCACACACCAAAGAGCTCTGATATTGGCTATGCAGACTAATAGATGGTGCAGCGCGCACACTGCAAAGGGAGTTCAAGTGGCCTGCAGATACGTAGCAGCAAAAATTGGGTCAGAAAGCGATTCCGAGGTGGCAAGAGGCTGTAAATAAGAAATGTATAGCCTTAAATAAATTCCCAAATAAACCCAAATTTTAATCAGAAGCTCTAGTACGGGCCATGCGATATAGTACATCAGATAAACCTAGAAAGATACAAAACTGAGAGGCGGCTGTGGCTGAGGGCTTTGCTTTCAGTAAAGGATTCAAGAGAAATGGCAAGTTTTGGCTTAAAAGGCTAACAAATTGATACAATTCATATGCCTAAATACAATGACTATTGGGGCGAAGTACGCCAGAATAGTCAATTAGTAGGGGAAAGGCAAGAGGGAGGTGGTGGAAAACGGTTCGAATGGACAAAAGGTCCGAAACGGCGTGGCGGCAGCGGCGACAGCAACGGCGCGCGCTGAGTCAGCTTAGTCATCAGGAAGTGGATTGCGTAAGCCTAAGGAATTTAGGGCCCCTAGCAAGAAATAGGGGGAGGCAAGCTCCCCCAATCATCGCTGGGAGTTTACATCAGAAACGAGCACTGCCGCGCTTTTGAAGTCCCTGATACACCAAAGGCAGACACGGACGCAGTACAAGGACAAGTAGTACCAGTGGTCACCGAGCAACTGGGCGAGTTGTGATTTATCTGCTTAGTGGGCGCGTCAACGTGAGTGAGTAATCTCTAGAGCTTGCTCAACCATACTGAGTTCCTAGTATGAACTTGCCAGGAAGAGACGCGAAAAGCATACGCGCAACCATCGTTGAGCAAGAAGCCGACATGCGCGTCTGGACCAACAGATCGCCACCCTCCGCAAGGCACGAGCCCAGGAGACCAGGGCTATCATTCACCATCGAGTCTTCCATGTCCCCATTCGGAGCTTGCCGCCTGACGCCCTCCGTCGCATTTTCAAGGAGGCATGTATTCCCGAAATACTGATATGGGTCTGCAGAAAATGGGCAGCAATCGCTTGATCCTGGACCATGCATTCTCTTTGGATTTTACCAAACTGTTTCTGGTCAACATATGGGATCCCTTCGCCGCTTGAGATCACAACCGCTCTGGAAGGAGCTGGAGACCTTCCGCTCAGCGCTGATCTTGTCATGCCGGGTCTTATGGATGAATACGTTCATCCCCTCAATCCGACATATAGGCAACTCTGACCGTTCCTGCCCTCGACCTCCGCGTGCACATCAAAGATCCAGAACTCATGGACTGTATGAAGAACACTGTTCCGGGCCTGAAAAGCCTCGATGCCCACAGCATCTACCAGAAAACGAGGTTTAGGGAACGGTTCTTCCAGTGCTTCACCGTGACACCCGCCGAGTGCCTGTGTCCGCAACTTCAGGAAATTTCCATTGAAGGTTGCAATACTTGTGCGTCATACTTTCATGGTACCCACCGCCCGAACATCTCACGGGACGTCTTGGAAGCTATGCCACAATCAAGATTGCCGTTGGTTTCCGAATCCGATACCCTTGAGCCACACGAGTTTTTGACAATCCAGCACAGTCTCAGCTACGAGACCACCAGCAAGACTCCGATACACGATGCCTTGATGGCAGGAAAGGGTTTGAAACTCTACCTGAGCTACTCGAAGAGTAAGTGTGCTTTCATCACGGTCGTGCTCAGATCGTACTAACGCTGTGCGTAGGAGACTTAGAAAGGATCCCGGAGCCAACGATACTGGAAGGCTGACCCTGATCCAAGTAACACGCTCTTGTGGCCCTCTACCCAGTTCGTTGTTTATCCGAGCCCCAACACACTGCGTACTCGCGCTTGCTGTACTCTCATTTCGAAAAAAGAGCTTCAGTCTTCAACACTCGAACCTGCCTAATGCAACTTCATATGCAAGACTTCACGAACTTCCTGATGCGTTACAGATCAAATGCAATCCTTCTTTTGGATCACTTGATATGGGATCGGGATTCTGATACCTTTGTGGCTGTCCCAAAAGCAACATGCGCTCCTAGTGTTGACGAGAATTATCCTGTCAGAGTGGCGACTTTCTATGAACACCATGGCTAACTATGCATATATTATTGGTAAAGACTGGCTCTTAACACTTCAAGCAATCAAGACGCTCGATCAAGACTTACTGCCACATATGGAGGTGATGGTTTTTACCGGCACTTCTTAGAACATTGTGCAGAGGGCTTCCGTCAAGAAAGACCTTGCTCTCTTTCCCACACTCCAGCTCAACTACTCACAGATGCCATTTGGTTCACTTAAGATGGTATGGGCGTAATTAAGCTACATGTTATCACCGACTATACAGAGAAAGAGGAGGATCTCAGTCTCAAACGCGGTCACGTGTTGCGGATGGCAAACAGCAGCATGCGTGGGAATTGTCGAGTTGGTGATAAGATCCCTTGCATTCGAATCGTCGACTTCATCACCCTCCCTTGTCTTCCACCACTAATATCTCAGGTGAATCATCTTCGCATCACGGTTTATCACCTGCTACTGATCATTCCAGTAGTAGCGGGGACGACACAAAGATCCTGCAAGCAGTCGAGGTGACCTCATGCTCACGCTCGCTGCTCGACGATGACGAAAAGACCGCCGGCTTCCCGCCGGCTTCCTTCTGCTCCTCACCAAGCCAACAGCCAGGTGAGACATCTACCATACCCTCCAGAATCATCTCATAACCTCCCTCTCTCAATGAAGATCGACCTGCGCCTCTGCCGTGTCCATTTCCACGTGGAGCACGCATGCTCATAACCTTTTCTGATCGCTTCTCCTCCGGAGTTGCACCCACAGTGGTTGGCCTTATCCTGCCAGCCACGAAGGCGCTCGATAGATTCAGCCGCGAATTCCCTTCTGTGCCGCGTCGGACGCGTTGTCACGGCGGTGTACGCTCTCGGGTGTGCACCGCTGGAGCTGGGCGGACCCCGCTTCATTTGAGTTTGGCTATCCCGTTTCACTTGCTTTGTTGCTCGTGGGGCCCGGCTACCCCCTCTCTATATGTGTCGCCTGGCGAGCTTGGTGACCGTCGAAAGCGTTCATGTTGCTGGCCTTAGGGTCATATTGGTTTCGTGGACAATGATGGGTCTTCGAACGCGAGCGCATCTGGCATGCATGCGCATAATTTTTTCCACCCACAGCTCCTCTGGAGCTGCGCCCCGCAGTCGCGTTCCGTGACGGTTGATCTTTCAACCAGAGGACGCGCGCATCTCGATGCTGGATTCTGCACCCGAATTTCCGACTTGGTGCGCCTCTTTACACCAGCTTGGCCTATCTGACGTCTTCCCTCAAGCAAGCCGTCACCCTCAGCCCACCGCTGCGTCCTGTCAGCCGCGAGGGCGTTCGATGAACCAAAGCCGCGAATTCACGTCCGTGAGGCGTCGGACGCGTTGTCACTGACGGTGTATACTCTTGGATGTGCACCGTTGGAGCCCAGTGGACTCCGTTCCACAGCTACTGTCTCTCCCTCTCGTGGTACCTGACGAGCTTGGTGACTGCAGAGGCGGCTCATGGGGCTGACTCAAGGGTTATATTGGTCGCATACTGAGTAGAGAGTCTCCGAACGCGCGCGCATCTGGCATACATCCACTGAATTTTATAATTGCAGCTCCTTTGGAACTGCACCCCCAACTCATGTCTCGGGACGGTCTAACTTCGAGCTTGAGAGTGCGAATCTTGAATTCATTGTTACTGTTCTGGTGATTCTGTTAGGTATCGTTCTTGTGTTCTCGCCTTCATAGTTGACTCACATTCTCTCTTGAACTTGAATCAACTGTGACATGGCTCCAGAGCTCGTAACGGTGTCTCAAATAAGCCGACACATGAACCAAATCTATTGAGCTTTTGCAACTTCTTATGCATGCCGAGTGACTTGGTTGATTTCCTTGGCAGAATGCTTTCAAATCGGTTCACCTGATGAAGTCAGTGTATCTAGGCCTGCTTTCGACTTCTCGTTAGAGGCATTCATTGGACCAGGGCTTATCAACAGGCCGGGTTCTTACTTGCATACTTCGGTTCTCGGGTCACCGGGTGAAAGCTCACGAACTCGATCGTTCGTGTATCGAGTCAAGCATAGACCTCACTAACAGTCACCCATATCTCTATATCTTCGGTCCATATTCGCTGAATCTGATGAACGCGCATTGTTTATTCAAATTCATAACTCAGCTTATGACCTCTCTTCTCTATGCCAGATTTTAGGCTTGACCGTGGGATGGGAGATGCGGTTTCTATTAAACTCTAAGGCGAGAAGAGGGCAGAAGCTGCAGGCTGAATTTCCAGCATCAGCTTTTCTCAGCTACTTCAACTTGAGCTGTAGGTAAACATGCCAATCATTAAATATTTTGTCTGATGGCATCAAGTCCTTGAAGTCCTTTAAGGCGTTTGTTTATTTTTCGGCTTACGCAAATTGAAACGGGGTTCTTTTCTTGTTCTGTCCACAGAAAAGGAATTGTGTGGCGTTCACGCCATTGCTGGCCCCTTTTATGCTGAGCCCTCCGACTCCGATTTGATGTGCTGTTGAACTATGCTAAAATAAGAGCGACCGTCTGAATCATATGTGACGGTTGAGCAATCACTGCAAATCTCAAATGCGAGAAAGGGTAGCTATTTGGACAGATTATGCGTAGACACCCCGCAAATCATCATGCGGACACAAAATCGGAAGAATGTCTTGAGATAATTGTGCAGGGCGAATAAGAGGGACGCAAGGACTCGCCAGATAGAGAGGCGTTGTACGAGGCCCAAGTGGGAGCTCTACTGTGGTGTTGCATTCAAGAGAGCTGTCCGTAATAGCAACAGCGGGACAGTGGGCGTTTGGATAATGACCAGAGTCTATTGAGGACTGATCTGAACTAAGATCCGCCCAGTACCCTCCACAGCACCTGGAGAGACCTGCAGTCGAGAACATGTTGACCCTTGAGCCATTCAAGAAAACCGCCGCGTTGCCATGCATCAGTGCGCGTAGAAGATGCGGCCGAGATATTCGGCCATGACGAAGAGAGGTTCATGATCAAATGAACAGATAATGTCTCAAACGGTGTGAAAGGATTCGCTTTCTGACGGTCTGATTTGGTCTGATGAGCTGTTTCAAGTAGCAGGGGCAAATGAAAGAAGGTTTGGCATCCAGGGTGGTCAACAAGCTTCGCGAACAACGTTAACGTTATCTTGAACGCGTCTGACAGGTCTCGATTCTGAGGCCCGAAGTGGAATTTTCAGTGTAGAGAGACAGAGAGACGTTGACCATGTGGCCAGTTGAGTTACATGGCAGTCGTGTTACCAGCTGGGGTCATCGGAGGGCCTGAAAATCCGGAACAGGAAATTGGAATACTTTTCAGGTGGTTGAAACGCTCTGAAGGGGTACTCGGGAGCTTTTGTTGTTGCCACACGGTGTTGATGCCCAATTTCAAGCTGGTGGTTCCTTAAGCTTCACCTCCCCTCCGCTCACCTCATGGCACCGTCCTCGTCAGCGTCGGCGGCGGCAAGCACGTCTGTACAAGTCGGTGAGTCGCGCGTTCGTATTGATGTCTTTTTTAGATACTGACATCCAACACTTTTAGCCCTTCGTATACGACCAACGACAACCCAGGATGCTACGTCCATTCCCGCCCGCTTCCAGCGAGCCGTAATTCACGCTGCTGGCCCCACTACAGTCACTGTAGATGCTACCTCGGCTCCTCCCCCTTCTGCTGGCGCGCAGAGTACTGCAGCAGTAGCTACAACTCCAGGCAAAAAGCAGTCTTTCACATTCGATCAGGTCCACCCTCCGTCGATCACACAACATGCCCTATTCACGTCCACTGCTGAGCCGCTAGTCGCGCGCTTCGTTGACGGATATAACTGTACAATCCTCGCATACGGCCAGACCAGCAGTGGGAAGACTTTCACTATGACAGGCATCGACTTAGACGCGGACCCCTCTGACTCCACCAACGGCATGGGTATAATACCAAGGGCCGTGTCTCACATCTTCTCGCGAGCGAGGCATATCAAAGAAGAACGTGGCGCTGCGTGGAGCTACACCATTAAAGGCTCTTTCGTGGAATTATATAACGAAGACCTCTTGGACCTTCTTAGTACGGACGATGTAAGTGGCGGTCGCCGCGAAGTTCAGATTCGAGAGGACAAGGATGGTCACATCATCTGGGGTGGTTTGCGCGAGGTGCAGGTGAAGAACGCAGGCGAAGTCATGAAGTGAGCATCGCTTACCGAGCTTTTGAAAACTATGCTGACATGGTCCAAAGCCTCATCCGCCAAGGCACGTCCATTCGGCGCACCAACGAAACGGACATGAATGCGCAGTCATCGCGTTCTCATGCCATATTCTCCTTGACGCTCGTTCAGAAGAAATACACAGGTTCCGGCGGTCCCCCTTCGACACGATCGTCATCCCCACTTCCTCCCGGCGGACGCTCACCATCTCGCCTAGCTAGACCTGGCTCGATGATGATGCAGCCTACCGCTGGTAGAGCATCACCCTCATTTGGGCGACCTTCGACCCCCAGTTTCCAGTCTGGTATTGCGTCGAGAGGTGGCTTAAGACCAGCAAGCTCTCTGGGGCTGCGCCCACCTGACAGGCGCGACAGCATTGCTGCCACAGACAACGAGGATACTGGCGAATGGACTACCATCGTTTCCAAATTTCATTTTGTTGATTTGGCAGGCTCTGAACGGGTAAGTCTTACGTGTCATTCTTCCATCAGAACGCATAGTAATCGACTTCTGCCAGTTGAAAAGAACTGCAGCTGCTGGTGATCGTATCAAGGAGGGTATTTCTATCAACAGCGGTCTGCTCGCACTCGGAAATGTCATCTCCGCCTTGGGCGATCCATCTCGCAGCAAATCCCACACCGCGACACATATCCCATACCGCGACTCTAAACTTACTCGTCTGCTTCAAGATTCTCTGGGCGGTAACGCCCACACTCTCATGATTGCTTGTGTCAGTCCCGCAGAGTGGAATGCTGGGGAGACCATCAACACGCTCAAGTACGCCAATCGTGCTCGCAATATCAAGAATCGCGCGGTGGTCAACGAGAAAGAGGATGGCTGGGATGACGTCGAGTGGTTGCAGGGTACTGTTATGCGGTTGCGCAAGGACCTCAAGTCTATCAAGGAGGGTGGAGCTGTGAATGGTACAATCCACGAGGCCCCAGAGGAAGTGCAAGGTGCGGGCAGGAAGGTACTCGCGCAAATGACGGATTTGCAGAACAACTACGAGGACCTGCGGGAGAAGTTCGTCGAGCGAACGGAGGAGCTTACCAGGCTTCGACGAGAATTGGGCACTCAACAGCGTGGGTCAACCGGAGGCGCACTGGCTGGCACCGCGAAGTACGAAGAGATCGTAGGCCCTGTTATCGAGGAGTATGAGAAGACTATCAGTGCGATGGAGGCTGAACTCAGCTTGAATCGTGCTGCGCTTCGCCACACCAACGAGATGGTGGAAGAGAAAGAGGATGAGCTTGCTATTATCACAGAGAGACATGCTGCTACCGAGCTGTATGTGGAAGATTTGCGTGCCAGGGTGTCTAAACTGGGCGAAAGAGAGGCTTCTACTGAGGTTAGCCGTGAATTTCAGCCCGTATCGAGGTCGTCGCTAATCGTTCTACCAGGCTTATGTTCGTGATCTTGAGGAGAAGATCAAGTCGTACGATGAGACGACCATGTCCTCCAGCGAGTCAATGTCCGATCTCAAACGCGAGCTTGCAAAATTCAAGGAGACAGAGTCGCACTCGAGCCGATATATAATCGACCTGGAAACTCGTCTGGCTCGCGCCGACGAGTCTGTTCTTGCGCTTCAACAAACCGTGGAGAGGTTGGAGTCGGACAGTGAGCGCAGGCGAGATGAAATCCAAGTCCTCCAGACTCGTCTGGAGAACCTATCATCGGATGGCACTAGTTGGCGGAGTGATCTCGAGCAGAGAGAGCAGAAGCTCAAAGTTTTGGAGGCCCAAATGGCTGAGTGGGAACGCAAGAGACAGGAGGCCGGCGAGCAGAGACTGCGTCTTGGAGCTGTGGTCGGGTCGGTCGCGCTGGCTCGCAAGAGCTTGGAAAATCTCGTTCCGGCGTCACCAGCTGATACTAGCGGGTTTGTCACCCCTGTGTCGGAAATGCCTTCACCATTGGACAATAGCATCTCGGTTGAGGCCCAACTCGTTTCTTTGCAGCAGACGCACACGGCGACGCTTGCAGATCTATCGTCCGTGACTGCCAAGTATCGCGACTCGCTCCGTGAGATATCGGACTTGGCGGCTCAGATCCAGGAGGCCAAACTCAGCAACTCCGCCGCTCTTCCTGAGGTGCCTGAACCACCCACGCCTACGGAGATACAACACATGGGTGCTCGTCGGTTGACAAATGGCTTGCGGAGGCAGGGTAGCGACAGGCGGCTTTTTTACAGGGCGGCCTCTACAGACTCGCTCCACTCGAGGTCGCTCTCGCAATCACAGTCCTTGTCGCAGGAGCTTACCTCTGCACGTTCGCGGAACGCTTCTACTTCCAGTCATGGGACAAGTAACTCCATTTCCAATGGCTCGCCTTCCCGTTCGCGACCTAACTTATCCATCTCGCTTTCCAATTCCAACTTTGCTGTTATCAACCCTCAAGAGCGGTCTGTTACGAGTTTGGAACAAGAGATCTTGCGCCTACAGGAAGTATTGCATCAGCGCGAGGCCGAAATTACGATTCTGGAGACATCTCTCAGAGAGAGGGCTGGCCAGGCCCCTTCTCCTCTGCCAGTGACTGAGGAAGAAAACCCCGAAGGTGCACGAGGCCTTGAATCTTATCTGTCCCCGCAAACCACTGGGAAATTCGAGGAGATCAGGAAGAATTTAACTATGCAGAACGGCTACCCTGAACCCTCCGAGTCATCTATGTCTGATGAAGCGGATGCGTCCCTGCAGCGATTGAACGAACTCATGCTGTCTATGGCCCAGAAGGAGTCTCAGCACCGTGAGGAAGTAGACGAGCTGAACGCACAGCTTTCGCAAGTTCGCCGACAGCATGACGATCTCACTGCACTTGCTCAAGGCCAGGTAAGCAATACACAGTACATTATACCGACAACACCCTAACCTGATTTGCAGGCTCTCAATATGTCCACTGAGTTGGAGGCTTTGCGTGGTAAACATGACGAACAAGCCACTGCGTTAGAGCATGTCCAACAACGTGAAGCGGAGCTTACGGAGTCCCTGCGGCAGGCCGAAGCCGATCATGCTCAAGCTGTCCAGTCTATCAGAGCTGAGCACGAGGAGGCGCTGCGAGTCAAGGAGGCAGAAGTTGAGGCCCTTATCACTCGTACCAAAGAACAACATGCTGCGGTTGTCAGTGGGCTCACGGGACAGCTCTCTCAGGCATCGGCAAGCCTCGAGAAGGCTCACCAGGAGCACACGGCGGCTTTTGGGAAGCTACAGGGCGACCACGAAGCTGAAATTCAGCGTCGTGTGCAGGAAGCGAATGACGTGCTGGATCGCACCGTCAAGGAGCATCAAGCGTCTCTTGCTGCCTTACAGTCTGATCATGACCGGAAGCTCAAGCAGCAATCTGAAGAAGCCTCTGCTACCTTGCAACACACGGAAGAAGAATACTACGAACTGCTTGCCAAACTCCGCATCGATCACTCGGAGGCTATGGAGAAGCACAAGACGGACGCAGCTGCCACTCTTGAGCGTCTCCGGGAAGAACATGCTGGCGAGCTTCGCATGGCTGAGATTGCGCGGGAAGGTTCTCTCAGCGAGTCTCAAGAATCCCAAGCCGCGGCGTTGAAGGGCTTACAGGACGAGCACGCAGCCGCCATTGCCCGCAAGGAAGCTTCCTTCAACGAAGATCTGCTGGCGCTCAAATCCGAGCACGCTCGTGCCCTGTCCATCAAGGACGACGATCACCGCTCAAAGCGAGACAGCTTGAAGGCAGAGCACGCTTCTTCTATCGCTCGGATACGCGAGGAATCGGAAATGGAGACCGAGCGTTTGAACCTCGCTTTGAAGAAAGCAATGGAGGAGGCCAGTGCGGCGGCTGCACAGATGAAAGATTCGCATGAAGCCGCAACGAGGGCTTTGCAGGAGAACCAAGCTGCTATTCTCGAGGCTGTTGCACATGGCCACGAAGACGAGGTTGAAAGACTAAAGTCAATCCATGACACAGCGATAAAGGATGCTATCGCCCTGGCCGAGCAGCAACGGTCCGCTCTTGCACAGTCGCATACAGAAGAGATGGCCAAACTCAAGGCAGAGCACCAGTCCGCTATGGCAGAAGCTGGTGCGAATCTTATTGCGGCCCAAGAACAGCATCGTCAAGTCCTGGCTGAGGCTCGGGAGCAAAGCGAGCGCCTCATTGCACAGCATCAAGTTACAATGTCGGCTTCATTAGCGGAGATGGAGAAGCAGCATACAGCTGAACGCGAGACGCTATCGAAGGACCGCATCCTACTCTCGCAGCAAGTTGCCAGCCAAAAGACCTCGATAGAAGAATTGCAGACCCAGAACAAGGTTACTATCGCCGAGGAGTGGGCTAAAACCGCTTCCACCATCACCGACCTCAGCAGGGAGCATACGAATCAATATGAAACTCTGCGCAAGAGTCACGATCAGCTCGCCGAGGAGCTACGCGACCATCAGAAAGCCGCTGAGGATACGGCCGCTGGTCACCAGGTCATCATCGGTTCCCACGAGAAGGCGTTGAGTGAGAAAACTGAGATCATCTCTCAATTAAAGCAGCAGTTGTCAGGTGCACACAGCGAGAAGGGTACGCTTGAGCAGGAGATTGCGAAGTTGCGCGTAGAACTTGAGTCCACTCGGAGTGAGCAGGCTAAGCTTGCTCAAGATGCCTCCAAACGTGAATCAATGACGATGGAGCTGGAGAGACATCGATCTTCTCTTGCCGAGCTTCAAGAGAACTTGGAGAAAGTCAAGGATGAGAAGGATTCTATCCAAGCTCAGAGGAATAAACAAGACACCTTAATTCGTGACCTTCAGCAACAACTCGCCCGGACAACAGCTGGTACTCCCGACCGTCAAGTGGAACGCAACTTGTCTTACAATCGCGCTAACGGACTGCCACCTATGAAATTACCACCTCCAACCCCTCCCCCGTCCGCCCCTCCGCCACCCGCGCCGAGGAATGATTCCATCTCTTCTCAATCGTCGGTCGTCAGGTCCTCCACGACTTCCTCCAGGGAGTCACAGCAGGATTCGCCCACTACTCCCTCGACGTCTGTTGCTGGCCATTCGACGATCAATGGCCCTGTTTCTCCGTTGGCCGAACCAAAACTTGTCATGCAGCTGGAGAAACAAGCCAAACATATAGAGGAGCAGGACGCTATGATCAAGACACTTAACAAGCAGCTTTCGCATTGTGAAACTGATCTCCAGGCGCACATGGACCTCGTAAGCACTCTGGAAACTTCTTTGGGCGATTCCGAGAAGAATCGTAAGTCATCACCACTTTTATATGTCTGAGCATATATTGACATATTCTATTAGTCCGTAAAGCACGAATGCATGCTACGGAGCTTGCTCGGGAACGCGATGCTCTGACAAACCAAATCGACAGCCTGAGAAATCAACTTCATGGCGCGAAACAAGAAGTTGACACTGTGCGTCGGTCCATTGCCGAGGAGAAGCAAACCCTCGAGCAACGATTGGATGAAGAGCGCAAAGCCAAAGAACGCGCACGGCATCAACTGGATACGCGAATGGAAGAGCTCCAAAAGCGAAAATCCAAATTTGCATGCTTGTAATTCACTATTTTCTCTTATGCTCTATGGACGCTCTGCATCGCTCTCTACACTCGTTTACTGTCGCCTGGTCTAGTCACACGGCGTACCTGGGCTCACGCCCGGTTCATCTGTACCATAATTATGGGCATCACTTCTCACAAGTACTTTACGTAGATTCGTTCGCTATGGGCTACAGGATACCCTTCGCTTCGTCTCTAGCTGCTGGCTGGTTGTTTATACCAACTGTTATACCTCACCTACCTGTAATCCCAAGTGGGCTACATACATATGCTTGTTCTCTAACGATAATACACACACTCGGATCTCATGGATTATTTGTCCGACAATTCAGCCGGGCATCACGTTATAAAAAGGCGCGGAAACGATTATGAGAGCTACGGAACTGCTCCGGGTCATGCGCCAAGGCACTAATCGACGTTGATACCAGATTGATATTGCGAAATCGAAGGAGCGGGGTACCCCAGTCTAGACCATTTTGGTAAATTTCCTCACCCACTCCCGTATGTCCTGCCATAGTATTGAGTCTTGCAAAGTACTTTCAAGGTTGAAGGCGCACACAGCGAGGCTGGGGAATTTTTATATGTATTTTTTGAGCTAGGATTGTTGGAGTTTGACAGGAAGTGGCTGAACCCGGGCCGAAACGTGTTGTCTGGACCCAGGACTGGCGGACTCTATGAACATAATAAATACTCTCAAACTCTCCTTCTTCCCCTCCATCAACCACCTCTCCAAAATCATGGCTTCGTCCCTCATTTCTCGTGCTCTGCCTTCCGTGTCTCGAACTGCAGCTCGCTCGAGCGCCATGCAGATCAGATATCAGTCTACTGCTGCCCAGTCCAGGTCTTTACCATCCTTCTCAATGGCCGGAAAGGTGAGCGACGGCCAGCACAAGCCCGATATAATGTATCTAATAATGTATCTACTAGGTATGCTTGGTTACAGGCGCTGCACGAGGCTTGGGAAATGAGTTCTGCAGAGCATTCGTCAATTCGTGCGTTTCTTACGCTCTATCGCGAGTCAGCTCGACTAATCTTTTGACACGTCACAATTTGCGTCGGATCTTCACAGTGGATGTACAAGCCTTGCCATTGTTGACCTGAAAGGCGC